>ML660672.1:2342470-2400699 GCA_007570785.1 Antilocapra americana | reverse complement strand
AATGGGCTCCAGTTTCGTCCATCTGAGTAGAATTGCTTCAAATGAATTTTTTTTTAATGCTGAGTAATATTCCATTGTGTATATGTACCACAGCTTTTTTATCCATTCGTCAGTTGATGGGCATCTAGGTTGCTTCCATGTCCTGGCTATTGTAAACAATGCAGCGATGAACATTGGGGTGCACGTGGCTCTTTCAATTCTGGTTTCCTCGGTGTATATGCCCAGCAGTGGGATTGCCGGGTCATATGGCAGGTCTATTTGCAGCTTTTTAAGGAACCTCCACACTGTTTTCCATAGTGGCTGTACTAGTTTGCATTCCCACCAACAGTGTAAGAGGGTTCCCATTTCTCCACATCCTCTCCAGCATTTATTGCTTGTAGACTTTTGGATGGCAGCCATTCTGACTGGTGTAAAGTGGTACCTCATTGTGGTTTTGATTTGCATTTCTCTGATAATGAGTGATGTTGAGCATCTTTTCATGTGTTTGTTAGCCATTTTTATATCTTCCTTGGAGAAATGTCTGTTAAGTTCTTTCGCCCACTTTTTAATTGGGTTGTTTATTTTTCTAGAATGGATGCAGCCATGAAATTAAAAGATGCTTGCTCCTTGTGAGAAAAGTTATGACAAATCTAGACAGCGTATTAAAAAGCAGAGACATTACCTTGCCAACAAAGGTCCATCTAGTCAAATCTATGCTTTTTCCAGTAGTCATGTATGGATGTGAGAGTTGGATCATTTTAAGGAAGGCTGAGCGCTGAAGAATTGATACTTATGAACTGTGGTGCTGGAGAAGACTCTTGAGAGTCGCTTGGACTGTAAGGAGATCAAACCAGTCAATTCTAAAGGAAATCAACACTGAATATTCATTGGAAGGACTGATGCTGAAGCTCCAATACTTTGGCCACTTGATGCAAGAAACAACTGATTGGAAAAGACCCTGATGCTGGGAAAGACTGAAGGCAGGAGGAAAAGGGACAACAGAAGACGAGATGGTTGGATGGCATCACTGACTCAAAGGACATGAGTTTGAGCAAACTCAGGAGATAGTGAAGCCTGGCGTGCTGCAGTCCATGGGGGTGGGGGGCAAAGAGTCAGACACGACTGAGCAACAAGTGGTTATAGATGCCTCCTCTTGGATGTAGGCTAAAATACTTGCTCTGTGACACCTCAGATCGCGAGATTGCTAGAAATTGCTCCTTGTATGTAGGGTAAAACACTTCACTCTGCCAGAACCCGGGACCATTCAGATCTTCGGTTTAATGATCTCAACGTAGTTTAGGAAAGATGGTAAAGAATATGCCCGCAATGCGGGAGATATGGGTTTGATCCCCGGGTCAGGAAGAGCCTCAGGAGAGAAGGGAATGGCAACCCACTCCGGTATTCTTGCCTGGAAAATACCATGTACAGAGGGAGCCTGTGGAATCACAGTCAGACACGACTGAGTGACTAACACTTTCTTTCACTAGAATTAGGACTCTTCCTGGATGTAAGCTAAAACACTTGCTTTTTGAGAGCGTTCAGATCGCGAAGTTTCAAGAAGCATGCTTTCCCTTGGACGTAGTCGATGAGAATGATGCTGTTGAAACCCAGGATCGAACTAGGGAGCTTTAGGTCTTCAGTTTAACGCTCTCCCAACTGAGCTATTCCAGTTCCTTAGCGAGCCCCACCCTCAATGTATCTTAAAGAATTTCTCAGAGGCGTTCCTGTTTCTTAATTGTAAGGGAACAATTGCAATGCCTGGTGACTCAGGAAGTAAAGAATATGCCCGCAATGCGGGAGACCTGGGTTCGATTCCCGGGTTGGGAAGATCCCACGGCGAAGGGACTGGCAACCCACTCTGGTATTCTTGCCTGCAGAATTCCACAGACAGACTAAACCTGGTGGACTCTGTGGTCCACGGAGTCACAAAGTCGGACACGACTGAGCGATTAACATATTCTTTCACTGGATGTAGGACTCCTCCTGGATGTAAGCTAAAACAAGTCTTTACGAGAGCGCATATTACGAAGTTGCAAGATGTGTGCTTTCCTTTGGATGAAAACATCAATTCTGCCAGAACCCGGGATCGAACCAGGGACCTTTAGATCTTCAGTCTAACGCTCTCCCAACTGAGCTATTCCGGCTCCGTGGTATGCCCCGCCCTCAATGTGTCTTAAAGAGTTTCTCAGAGGAGTCCCTGCTTCTTAATTCTAAAGAAATAATCGCAAAGCCTGGTTACTCAGATAGTAAACAATATGCCCGCAATGAGGGAGACACATGGGTTCGATCCCCAGGTCGGAAAGATGCTCAGGAGAGAAGGGAATAGCAATTCACTCCGGTATTCTTGCCTGGAGAATTCCACGGACAGAGCGAGTCTGGCGGACAGAGTCGGACACGACTGAGCGACTAACACTTTCTTTCACTGGATGTAGGACTCCTCCTGGATGTAAGCTAAAACACTCGCTCTCTCTTTGAGAGTTCAGAAGTGCGCCTTTCCTTGGGATGTAGGCGAAAATACTAGTTTCGACGGAACCCGGGCCCTTTAGATTTTCAGTTTAACGCTCTCCTAACTGAGCTATTCCGGCTCCGTGGAGAAGCCCCCCTCAACGTATTTTACAGTCTTTCAGAGGAGTCGCCGGTTCTTAATTGTAAGGGAATGATTGCCATGACTGGTGGCTCAGATAGTAAAGCGTATGTACGCAATGCGAGATATGGGTTCGATCCCTGGGTAGGGAAGATCCTCAGGAGAGAAGGGAATGGCAACCCACTCCAGTGTTCTTGCCTGGCGGACTGTGGTCCATGGAATCACAGAGTCAGACACGACTGAGTGACTAACAGTTTCTTTCACTGGATGTAGGACTCCTCCTGGATGTAAGCTAAAACACTTCCTCTCTGAGAGAGCTCCGATCGCGAGGTTGCAAGAATTGCGCCTTTCCTTGGATGTAGATGAAAACACTGACCCTGCTGGAACCCGGGAGCTTTAGACCTTCATTCAGCCTAACACTCTCCTAACTGAGCCATTCCGGCTACCTTGGTAAACCCCTCTTCAACGTATCTTAAAAGAGTTTCTCAGAGGCGTGTCTACTTCTTAAATGTAAGGGAACAATTGCAATGCCTGGTGGTTCAGATAGTAAAGAATATGCCGGCAACGCGGGAGAACTGGGTTCGGTTCCTGGGTCGGGAAGATCCCCTGGTGAAGGGAATGACAACCCACCCCTTCACGGGCAGAGCGAACTCTGGTCCGTGGACTCACAGAGTCAGACACGACTAAGCGACCAACACTTTCTTTCACTAGAAATAGGACTCCTCCTCCTAGATGTAGGCTAAAACAATCTTGAGAGAGCTCAGATCACGAGGTTGCAAGAATTGCGCCTTCCTTTGGATGTAGATGAAAGTACTGACTCTGCCGGGACTAAACCAGGGACTTTTAGATCTTGAGTCTAATGCTCTCCCAACTGAGCTATTCCAGCTCCTCATGATAGCCACCTAGGCATCTTTAAGGGGTGCTTGGGGGGAGTTGCTGATTCTTAATTGCAAGGGAACAATTGCAATTCTTTATTTGCAACCAGACAATTGATCTAAACGATCCCTACTTAGAAATTTATCTTGGGTGTTTGCAAAATAACCTTGGAGTTATATTTTTATAGGTCTTCCCAAATATTGAGAAATATGACTAAATAACAAAAGTTGTAAGATTGGGGAATCATGAAAGTGAGTATTCTACCAATAAAATATGAGAGACTAGAGAAGAAAGTGATTTACATCAGGAATTCTGACTCCAGATTTGTCATATCTGTCTACCAGGTCATTGGCAGAGTGGAGAGGTCTCCTTCTTCCTGCCATCCTTATTTATTTCCTGTAACAGGCATAAATATACAGTGACCACAAAGAACCAATTTCTAATGCATGGAAAAACCTAAAAAGGAATTCTGAGTTGATGGGTCCTTGAAAGTTGAGAGAGCCATGAAAGAGCATGATTTCAAAGATTGATATCTAATTTAAAAGTTGAATTGGATGACATTTTAGAGATTTGTCTTTAATTTCTCCTTAATTAAGCATTTCACTCTGCCAGGGCTATATTTAGAAATTTTAAAATGATTGAGTGTATTGAGGTATTGAGCCTTTGGGGATTCCTGACTCTCAGTTGGATTATGCTTTCTATTAGTGTCCAGTGGTATTCGGTATGTTATGTTAATCCATATTTAAACTAGGGTGACCTCACATCCTGATTTGCCTGGGACAGTCCTGGTTTATACCTGTTGTCCCAGTAGAATTATTAATAGCATCCTCTGCCACTCTCAGTAGTGTCCTGATTTGGAAGATTAAATTCTATCATCACCCTAATTTTGGCTTCTAAAAACTTTCAAGAATATATCAGACTTTCTTAATTGTTGCAATTTATAGTTATTTTACACAGTTTTGAGACCCTTTCTTCTTTCTGTCCATTTTTAGCGTCCTTTGAACTTTAGAAGGCTCCTCACAGAACCAGAAAGCCAATGGTGAGACAAAGAAGACCACATCACACAAAGAAAACTATTGTTCATTAATAACACATTAGCATGCTTTGCTAATTAGTAATATTTTAATTATTCTGGTTGCATTTCTATTAATCAGCTGTATGATTAATTCAATTGCATTATTAAGTATTTAATGAGTGCTAATGGTTTGATAGCACATACCTTCATAGCCAAAGAGAAGTAAAAACAAGAAGCCTTCTATCTTGCGTGGCATTCTCCCCTTGTCCTTGGCTGCTGCTCTTCCTTATCAAAGTGGAGAGCTTTCCTAGGAACAAAAGCTTAACTTGAGCACTGGCCTCATTAAGCATCTTATTCCATTTAGGTCTTAGGGCTTTGGCTGAGCCCCGCTAAATTAACCCACATAGTTACCTGCCTCAACAAGAAGTCTCAGAGAGGAAGCTAATGTCAACTGAGGTCGCTTTAGCAAAGGAAGATACTGGCTTTATTCTATGTTTAAATGTAAGCGAAGCAGAGGAGGAAAATAGAAACTAGCATCAGAGGACCCAGGTCTTAATCCTTTCTCTGCTATCATCTTCTAGGGGGTGACCTTGAGCAATTTCCTGCCAAATAAGCACTAACTTCTTGAATTCTATGAAAATGACATGGATTCCTCTCTCAAAAAGCAAGTTGGCATCATGTTGATGCCTATTTACTCAGGAAAACAGTAAATCGGGAGGGAGGTCAGTAACAGACAAAGATTTACATTGCTGTATTGATATAATAAGACAAAATTGGAAACAATCTACATGGTCATCAAAGTGGGATTCAGAACACCAAGCAGGGTTAAGAGCACAGATTCCCAAGACAGACTGGACTAGATGCAAATCCCAGCTCAACCAGTGGTTATGTGGCCTTGAGAAAGACAGATAAGGTCTCTGTGCCTTGGTTTTCTCTTCTGTAAGATGGTCAAAATAATGCCTGCTTCCTAGAGTTATTGGATTAGGCCACCCACTCCAGAAGGGATAGGCTATCCCACGCCAGTATTCTTGGGCTTCCCATGTGACTCAGCTGGTAAAGAATCTTCCTGCAATGCAGGAACCTGGATTGGATCCCTGGATTGGGAAAATCCCCTGGAGAAGGGAACGGCTACTACTCCAGTATTGTGGCCTGGCCTGGTCGCAGAGTCAGACAAGACTAAGCAACTTTCACTTCACTTCGCAAGAGTTAGTTTGAGGCTTAAATGGAATTATATATAATGTTTAACATGCTGCTAAGTCGCTTCAGTCGTGTCCGACTCTGTGCGACCCCATAGACAGCAGCCCACCAGGCTCCCCGTCCCTGGGATTCTCCAGGCAAGAACACTGCAGTGGGTTGCCATTTCCTTCTCCAATGCATGAAAGTGAAAAGTGAAAGTGAAGTCGCTCAGTCGTGTCTGACACTTCGCGACTCCATGAACTGTAGCCTACCAGGCTCCTCCGTCCATGGGATTTTCCAGGCAAGAGTACTGGAGTGGGGTGCCATTGCCTTCTCCGAATGTTTAACATAATTAGTTATTATTATTGTACAGCCATTAAGAATAAAGTTGATGGGGGTAAAGGGAGTTGCTTAATGGATCAGAGTTTCATAAAAAAGTTGTGGAGATCTTTTTTCACAACAATGTGACTATATTTAGCATTTCTGAACTATACACTTAAAAACAGTTAAGATTTTTTTTAAAAGGTTAATGAAGTGATTGTAATAACAGACACAATCGTGTTACACTCCTGAGTTAGAAAAGGACACAAATTTACCCACTGTATGAACAAAAACAATGTGGACAAATGCAAAGAAAAATACTAAGATTCCCCTTCCCTTTTTAGTTCTTGGCCACCATTATTCCACCTCAATGCCCCAGGGTCCCAGAGATCTTTGCTTCATTCTTCTTGTCTAAGATGAAAAAGGTCAATATTAAAAAGATAACAATAAGTTCCCCCACCCCCTCAAAAGCGATGAATTAATACAGAGGAACAAAAAGGAACTAGAGTAATGTTTAATCATTCAGTTAGCATTTTGGGGGTGTCCACAAGCCTTACGCTTACTCTATACTATTCATGGGTTCTTCATACTTTTTTATTTTATTCTTCATTAAACAGACGACGGTTTATTTAAAGTCTATTCAACAAACCCTACTGCAGTAAGACAAAGAAAAGGACTATTTTTTTTCCTCTGCTCTGTATTTTAGAGTTTAATGAAAAAAACATTTAGTTTTTTCATTATAATAATATATAATATTATTATATTAATAATAATAAATAATTATATTTAATATAATATATTTAAATAATATAAATAATAATAATAAACCTTAATAATAGAATTGCAGTCAAAGCACTTCTGTACTACCATATTTTAGTTGGAGACTGTGGGGGGCCGGGCTGCCCTGGTTTGTAGGGGGAGGGTGGCGTCGGGTGATGTTGGTTCCCACGAGCGCTGGATTTCCCTAGGTTGCTCCAGAGTACCGAAGGAGACGTGGGGGTAGGGCCCGGGCGGAGCAGGGGGGCCCTCGGGACTACAACACGGCCAGACCCCCACTTTTGCAGTTTCCCAGATCAGGTGAGGCGGTGGGGATGAAAGTAGAGGGTATCTGTCACTACGCTTCTGCGATAAAAACATGCCAAAAAGTAGAGAAAAATGAAAAAAAAATTGTTTTAAGGAAGAACGAAAAGCACCTCGTATTTTCTTTTCCATCGTTAAGGAATGAAAAAACAACCTGCCCGGCTTGGTTCCACTGGGGCTCGAACCCAGGACCTTCTGCGTGTAAAGCAGACGTGATAACCACTACACTACGGAACCTTTCCGCAGAAAATGCTCGTCGTTACTTTATTCATAGTGTCACTAGGGAACCCGCGCATCTGCTGAAACCCCGCCCCTACGCCGTAACTCCGCCCCCACCGTGGCCCCGCGCAGCCTGCGGGATTTGGTGTTCGCGGCCGGGCTCCGGGCTCGGGCTCCGGCTCTGACGTCTAGAGCCCTCGCCCTCAGTGTCCTCTAGGTTCTTCGCCCTTGAGACTCGAGGAGGCGGAGGCGAGAGGTTACCTTCCTGGCGAGAGCGCCGCGCCACTAGTCAACCGTCCCTAGACTTTCCCGCAGCCTGGGCGTTCGGGAGATCGGCCTGGCGGGCGGAAGAGGACAGTGCCCGCGGTGCGGCCCCTTCTAGTAGATTCCCTCAGCCTGTGAAGGACTCGCACTTCCCCACTTTCCCCACGGGCACACTGAGCCGCTTCCGTCAGTACTGGAAGCCTTGAGTCCGGAGCAGGGCGCACAGGAGCATCAAACGGAGGCAGAGATTCAGGCAGCGCGGGGCTGGTGCGGTGGGGTGGCCCGGGGCGGGGGGGTCATTTTTATATTGATCTTTCTTTTGTCAGCTGTGGAAAAGGCAGCTGGTCAGTCGGCCTCTTGCCCTAGGATACAGGCTCCTAATGCTCCCTCAGACATTTTCCACGACATCCTTCCCCTCCTGAAGCCCCAGGGGCTTTTGTTTGAGCTTATTTGTCTGGGGTAGAGGAGGGGTGGAGGCAGTAGAGACCAGCCGCCCCTTTATGGCTGGGAGGCGGGGGCGGGGGTGAGGCAGGATCGGCCACAAGATTTGCGGGGCCCAATGCAAAAGGAAAATATCAGGTTCCGTGATCTTAAGTTACTAAGAATTCCAAAATCATGACAGGAGAGCATTAAACCCAGCGTGGCCCGAGGGAGTGCAGCCCATGAGCCTGCTGCTGTGCTTCTAGGACTGTGGTCCCCAAGAAGTGCTGGGATCATCCATTATGGAGGGCGTGTGTGTGCTCTTTTTTTCCTAGTTTTCATTGTTGGTGCTGTTTGTCTTCCCTAGTGCTTCTGGATGGGTCTTCCTTACCATCCTAGGATTGCTCGTCATCCTCAAGCTTGAAAACCCACTTAAAACCAGTTGAGAGGCCTCTTTAAGTGGTGAGTTGAACATGGTTGAAGGCTACAGCTGTCCTCTTCGTCTGAGGCTGGCAGAATAATGGAGAAACGATACTGATTGTATGAAAGCAACCCCTTTGGCCAACTTCTGTCTTCCTGGGAAGGCCCCCTGGAAGAAACAGGTGGGTGGAAGGTGCGCTGATCTGAGGGTGGTTATCTGGATTCTAGTGCTGCCTTGGCTGCTCACTAGCTGTCTAGTCTTGAATGTCAGTTCACCTCCCAAGCGTCTGTAATCCGCCTTTGTGAAATGTGTGGGTTGAACTAGACAGCCTTGCTTTCCCCTCTGGGTCTAAATGTTATCTCTACTTTCCAGGTTGGGAAAATGGAGGCACTTATCTACCCTGTTAAGTTTTTCTACAGGAGTAGTTAGGGGCGGGCGGAGTTAGGTTCTCTAGTACCAGGTTTCCTGTATCCTAATTAGCTCCCTGTGATGTTTACATGGGCCCCTTCCAGAATGCCTTTTTGTTGATACATTTCCAGAGGCCTCTTGAGCACTTGACACTGAGAATGTGAGCCATGGGATGATTGTGAGTGGACAGCCACTAGCCAGAGGATGAATTCATGAAAAGTCTGTGTTTCTTGCCAGTCAGTGAGCCGTAATGACTCCCACGATGCCTAGTAATCAGTGTATTTCACCTGTTTCCAAACCCTCGTCAGTTGAAAACAAGGCTGCCAAGAATTAGGCCTAAATTGCACCCACCAGTTGTGTTTTGGTTTGTCTCTGCGGAATGCTTTGCCCTTTCTTGAGCTTTCCGCCTGCCCTTTCTATAAGGGTTGGTTTGCCATGCTTTGGCCAGGTTCCCACACATAGAAAAGAGGCTGGTGTACGTCTGATGCACGCGACATAGGATTCTGCCTTTAGTGACAAGGAGGGAGACTTCTGTTACACTCCCCAGCTGCCTTCAAGGTGTATTTACAGTCTCTCTTATTAGTAAGGTGCTATATGGTTTACAAAGCATTTTCATCCATTCCTATGAGGTAGCCATGGTAACTACTACTATCTACATTTTTCAGCTGAAGAAGTTGAAGCTGAAGAGTTCCAATGCCTTGCCGAGACCATTCTGCTGGTGAGTGGCAGGGCGGGGTTCATACTCAGTTTTCTGATAGCCATGTGATTTGGGGAGGCCCTTGTTCCTAAAGGCTACATGTTGTTCGTATTAAGAGTGCCATTGGTCTCTTATAATATCTTGTCTTTTATAATTTAATTGGAAGATAATTGCTTTACACTGTTGTGTTGGTTTCTGCTGTACAACAGCATGAATCAGCTATAAGTTTATATATGTCTTGTACCTTTTGTGCCATCCTGCCACCCTCTTTTGTAATTTTTTAAATGAAATCCCCAAAGCTGGAACCAATAGCCTGCAGCCAATCACTGTTGATGACTTTCACCTTAACACTACTAGCGTCATGGCTAGTGCCACAGCTGGCCACAATTTCACCTTGCACTTCAGTCTATTCAGTTAGATTTATGAGGCCTGTCACCCCCAGGTCTGCCCATAATCACTGAACAACTACCAGAGAAATAGATACACTAGCAAATAAAGACTAGAAGTCTCTTTAAACTTTCTGAGTCCTCTGATTTCTTAGAAATTTGCTGTGGTTTCCCCAGCATTAGGCCTCACTGATGGAGGGTGACTCAACCAAGGAAACCACGGCCGCAAGCATTGAGCTGACTTAGGAAGCTCCATTGACCTGATTTCATTTAAACATGATTGTACTCTTTCAGTGTTTTTTCAAGTATTCACTCAGGAAAGGGAGTGGTTACCTTAGTATGGCAGAGTTCACTTTATTTTTCCCTTTTTACAGCTCATCAAGGAATTTGAAACTAGTTTGTTGGAATGGGTGTTTTTTTTTAAACACATTTATTTTGTTTTTGGCATTGCTGGGTCTTTGTTGCCGTGTGGGCTTTTCTCTAGTTGCGGAGAGCAGGGACTACTCTTGGATGCCGTGAAAGGGCTTCTCATTGTGGCGGCTTCTCTTGTTGCGGAGTATGGGCTCTAGGGCATGTGGGCTCAGTAGCTGTGGCTCCTCGGCTCTGTAGTACAGGCTGAGTAGTTGTGGCGCATGGGCTTAGTTGCTCTCCAGCATGTGGGATCCTCCCAACGTAGGGGTCAAACTCATGTCTACTGTATTGGCAGGCAGATTCTTTACCACTGAGCCACCAGGGAAGCCCTGGAATAGGTATTTGTTACTTTTTGCCCACCTACCTTTTCAGTTGCTTATATCCCTCTATCTTCTTATCCAGTTCAAGTTCTATGGTCATTTTTATCACTCCTTTGCCTCTTGGTTGCTTGTCCTTGTTGGCAAAACCAATTTGTTAAATCCAGCTCTTTCCCAACTCCACCTCTGAATATGGCCCCAGGAGGAACACACCTTCAGGCCTACTGATTTCACATTAAATTTTTGACAAAGTACCTCAGTGTGTTCTTAATGCGGCCTAGAATTATGTCTGCTTTCCCTGTTCGTTCATTTTCCACCTCACCTAGAGGACAGGTTCTTGTCTTCTCTCCCTAAACTTCCTATACCTCCTGCCCCAACCTCACCTACAACTGATGACCTTGCTTCCTTATTTCCATGAAAAAAAATGGAAGCAACCTGAAGAGGGGTAGTACCCATCACATCTGCTCACTTGCCTGCATTTGTGCTCTTCTCATTTGCCTGCATTTGTGCTAAAGCTCTAGACTTGGCCCTGCCTCTAGATTAGGGCTTTCTGACCACAGCTTCGTTGACATTTGGAACTGGGGAACTCTGTCGTGGGGGAGCTGTCCTGTGTAATGTGGGACGTTTCACAGCATCCCTCTCCTCTACTCACTAGATGCCGATAGCACCATTCCCCCAAGTTGTTACAACCCAAAATGTTCCCTGGGGGCTATTTGGCCATGTCTGGAGATGCTCTGGGCTGTCGTGAATGGGGTGGTGGGTCTAGTGTGCTGCTAGCATCCAATGCGTAGGGAGGAGAGATGCAGTGAAACATTCTGCAATGTACAGAATAGCCCCCACCACAAGAAATATCTGTGCCCCAAAAGTCACTAGTGTCCTGGTTGAGAACTCCTGCCCTAGATGACTTGTCTGCATTCCTATCGACACCCAGCCACCTGCTGTTGCCTATTCAAGGAAAGTACCCTAACAAATCCCTTCTTTCTCCTTCCTTATTATTTACTTTCTCTCTATTGGATCATTCCTGTCAGCATACAAACATGCTGTAATTTTTCTCATTCTTAAAAAATCATCTCTTAATCTCATTTCTACCTCAGCTACTCCCATTTCTCTACTCTCTTTTATAGAAAAAAGAAAAACTCTTAGAAAATATGTCCCTAGGTGCTCTCTCTAGTACCTCTTCTCCTTTTGGAAGCGCTTACCCCTCCCAGCTTTTGGGATGCCACTCTCTCCTGATTTTGTTTCTTATCTCACTGGTCACCCCTTCTCAGTCACCTTTGCTGGATCTCATCTCTTAGACTTCTAAACATGGGTGTTCCACAGGCCTCAGTTTGTGGATGTTTCATTCATTATCACCACTCTGGTGATCTCATTTAACCTAATGACTTTAAATATGGTTGATAACCTAGATGACTTTCAAATTTATATCTCTAGTCCAGACTTTTCTTTCAAACTCCCAGTCTTCTGCAAAACATGTCCATTTAGATGTCTAATAGGTATCTCAGTCCTGTTCTGCCTGTGTCCTCTCCTTTCTTAGTCTTCCTTATCTTCCTTGTCTCAGATAAGGGCAAGCTCATCTTTCTACATTTTTCTTTCTACATTTTAGGCCTAAAATGTACATTTTTCTACAAAATTGTATATCTTTCTACATTTAGGCCTAAAATGTAGAGAAAAATAGAAGAAATCATACTTGATTCTTTTTCCTTTCTCACACTTCAAATTTAATCTCACTTGCAAATCCTTTTGTCTATACCATCAAGATCTATCTAGAATCTAATCACTTTCTACCATCTGCCCTGCTACCATACAAATCAAAGTCACCATCATTTTTGTCTGGATCATTGCCAAGAACCTCATATTCTGGCCTCCCAGATTCTGCCCTTTTCTCCCTACAGACTATTCTTCACACAGTAACCAGAGTGACCTTATTTTTATTTTTTAAAAATCCTACTTCCTGGGCATCTTCTCTTAGGCCTTGTCACCTAGGGATTTTTTAAAAAATTATTTTTAGCTGTGCTGGGGCTTCATTGCTGTGTGGGCTTTTCTCTAGCTTCAGCAAGTGGGATCTACTCTCTGGTTCTTGGGCTTTTCATTGTGGTGGCTTCTCTTGTTGTGGAGCATGGGCTCTAGGGCACTCGGGCTTCAGTAGTTGTGGTTTTCGGCTTTAGAGCACGGGCTTAGTAGTTGTGGTGCAAGGGTTTAGTTGTTCCTTGACGTGGGATCTTCCCAGACCAGGGATCAAACCCATGTCTCCTGCATTGGCAGGTGGATTCTTCATCACTGAGCCACCAGAGTGATCCTTTCAAGACCTAAGTTAGATCATGTCACTTTTCTGTTCAAAACCCTTCAATAGCTCCCCACCTTAACTCGAATGGAAGCCAGAGACTTACACTGGCTTGCAAGGCCCTACATGATCTGATCTTCCATTTATTACCCCTCTGATTATATATCCTGTTACATTGCCTTACAGGACCACACTTGGCTGCTTTGTTGCTTTTCAGTCACTCAGTCGTATCCGAATCTTTTCAACCCCATGGACTGCAGCACGCCAGGCTCCTCTGTCCTCCACTCTCTCCTGGAGTTTGCTCAGATTCATGTCCATTGAGTCGGTGATGCTGTCTAACCATCTCATTTACCTTCAATCTTTCCCAGCTTCAAGGTCTTTTCTAATGAGTCAGCTCTTTGCTTCAGGTGGCCAGAATATTGGAACTTAGGCATCAGTCCTTCCAATGAATATTCAGGGTTGATTTCCTTTAGGATCGACTGGTTTGATCTCCTTGCAGTCCAAGGGACTCTCAAGAGTCTTCTCCAGTACCATAGTTCAAAAGCATCAATTCTTCATTCCTCAGCCTTCTTTATGGTCCAAATCTCACATCTGTACATGACTACAGGAAAAACCATAGCTTTGACTATATGGGCCTTTGTTGGAAAGTGATGTCTGCTTTTTAATATGCTGTTTAGGTTTGTCATAGCTTTCCTTCCAAGGAGCAAATGTCTTTTTTTTTTTAATTTGTTTTTATGTGGAGGGTAATTGGTTTGCAATATTGTGGTGTTTCTGCCATACATCAGTATGGATCAGTCATAGATATACATGACATCCCCTCCCTCCCCATCCCACCCTTCTAGGTTGTCACAGAGCACCAGCTTTATTTAGGTTCCTGCCTCATACAGCAAACTCCCATTGGCTGTCTGTTTTATGTATGGTATTGTATATGTTTCAATGCTATTCTCTCAAATTGTTCCACCCTCTCCTTCCCCTGCTGTGTCCAAAAGTCTGTCCTTTATGTCTGCATCTCCTTTGCTCCCCTGTGAATAGGATCATCAGTATCATCTTTCTAGATTCCATATATATATATGTTTTTTAAATTAAGTTATTTTAATTGGAGGAAAGTTGCTTTACAATACTGTGATGGTTTCTGCCGTACATCAACATGAATCATCCATAGGCATGCATGTGTCCCCTCCCTCCTGAATACCCCTCTCACCTCCTTTCCCACCCCATTGCTCCAGGTTGTCACAGAGTACTGGCTTTGGCTTTCCTGCATCATACATCAAACTCCCACTGGCTATCTGTTTTATATATGGTAATGTATATGTTTCAATGCTATTCTCTCAAATCATCCCACCCTCTCCTCCCACTAAGTCCAAAAGTCTGTTCTTTCTGTCTGTGTTTCCTTTGCTGCCCTGCATGTAGGATCATCAGTACCATCTTTTAGATTCCAAATATATGCGTTATTATATGATATTTGTCTTTCTCTTTCTAACTTACTTCACTATGTATAATAGGCTTTAGATTCATCCACCTCATTAGAACTGACTCAAATGCATTCCTTTTTGTAGCTGAGTAATATTCCATCATATATATGTACCACAACTTCCTTATCCATTCATCTGCTGATGGACATCTAGGTTGCTTCCAAGTCTTAAACTATTATAGATAGTACTACAGTGAACATTGGGGTACATATGTCTTTTTCAGTTCTGATTTCCTCAGGATATATGCTCAGTAGTGGGATTTCTGGGTCATATTGTAGTTTTATTCCTAGTTTTTAAAGGAATCTCCATACATAGTGGCTGTATCAGTTTGCAGTCCCACCAACAAGAGGGTCCACTTTTTCCATATCTTCTCCAGCATGTATTGTCTGTGGACTTTTTGATGATAGCTATTCCAAAAAGTGTGAGATGATACCTCATTGTACCTTTCGTTTGCATTTCTTTAATAATGAGTGATGATGAGTATCTTTTCATGCGTTTGTTAGCCATCTGTATGTTTTCTTTGGAGAAATATCTGTTTAGGTCTTCTGCCCACTTTTTGATTTGGTGGTTTGTTTTTCTGGTATTGAGCTGCATGAACTTGTATCTTTTGGAGATTAATCCTTTGTCAGTTGTTTCATTTGCTATTATTTTCTCCCATTCTGAGGGTTGTCTTTTCACCTTGCTTATAGTTTCGTTCGATGTGCAAAAATTTTTAAGTTTAATTAGGTCCCATTTGTTTATTTTTGTTTTTATTTCCATTACTCTAGGAAGTAAGTCATAGAGGATCTTGTGATTTATGTCAAAGAGTGTTCTGCCTATGTTTTCCTCTAAGAATTTTATAGTTTCTGGTCTTACATTTAGGTCTTAAATCCATTTTATTTTTGTATATTGTGTTAGGAAGTATTCTAATTTCATTCTTTTACACATAGCTGACCAGTTTTCCCAGCACCACTTACTGAACAGATTATCTTTTCTCCATTGTATATTTTTGCCTCCTTTGTCAGAGATAAGGTGCCCATAGGTGTGTGGATTTATCTCCAGGCTTTCTATCTTGTTCCATTGGTATATATTTCTTTTTTGTGTCAGTACTATACTGTCTTAATGATTGTAGCTTTGTAGTATAGTCTGAAGTCAGGAAGCTTGATTCCTCCATTTCCATTTTTATTTTCCCCCTCAAGATTGCTTTGGCTATTCGGTGTCTTTTGTGTTTCCATACAAATTGTGAAGTTATTTTTTCTAGTTTCTGTGAGAAATACCATTGGTAGTTTGATAGAGATTGCATTGAATCTGTAGATTGTTTTGGGTAGTATAGTCATTTTCACAATATTGACTCTTCCAATCCAAACATGGTATGTCTCTCCATCTGTTTGTGTTGTCTTTGATTTCTCTCATCAGTGTCTTATAAATTTCTGCATACAGGTCTTTTGTCTTTCTAGGTAAATTTATTCCTTAGCATTTTATTATTTTGTTTCCAATGGTGAATGAGTTTGTCTCCTTAATTTCTCTTTCTGATTTCTCACTGTTAGTGTATAGGAATGCTAGGAATTTCTGTGTATTAATTTTTTATCGTACAACTTTACTATATTCATTGATTAGCTCTAACAATTTTCTGGTGGTATCTTTAGGGTTTTCTATGTAAAGAATCATGTCATCTGCATGACATGTTTTACTTCTTTTCCAACCTGGATTCCTTTTATTTCTTTTTCTTCTCTGATTGCTGTGGCTAGGACTTCCAAAACTGTTGAATAATAGTAGTGAGAGTGGGCTTCCTTGTCTTGTTCCTGATCTTAGAGTAAGTACTTTCAGTTTTTCACCATTGAGAATAATGTTTTCTGTGGGTTTGTTGTATGTGGCCTTTATTATGTTGAGGTATGTTCCTTCTGTGCCTATTTTCTGGAGAGATTTTTTGTCATAAATGACTGTTGAATTTTGTCAGAAGTTTTCTCTGCATCTATTGAGAGATCATATGGTTTTTATCTTTTAATTTGTTAATATGGTGTATCAAATTGATTGGTGCAAGCATCTTTTAATTTCATGGCTGCAGTCCCGATCTGCAGTGATTTTGGAGACCAAGAAAATAAAATCTGTCACTGCTTCCACTTTTTCTCCTTCTATTTGCCATGAGGTGATGGGACCAGATGCCATGATCTTAGTTTTTTGAATGTCTAGTTTCATTCCAGCTTTCTCATTCTCCTTTTTGACCCTCCTTAAGAGGTTCTTTTGTTCCTCTTCACGTTGTGGCATTAGCGTGGTGTCATCTGCATATCTGAGGTTGTTGATATTTCTCCCAGCAGTCTTGATTCCAGCTTGTGATTCATCCAGCCTGGCATTTCACATAGTGTACTCTGCATATCAGTTAAATAAGCAAGGCAGCAGTATCCAGCCTTGTTGTACTTTTTTCTTAATTTTGAACCTGTCCTTTGTTCCATGTCCTGTTCTAACTATTGCTTCTTGACCTGCATACAGGTTTTTCAGGAGACGAGTAAGGTGGTAGTTTATTTCCATCTCTTTAAGAATTCCTGTAGTTTGTTGTGATCCACACAGTCACAAGCTTTAGTGTAGTCAATTAAGCAGAAGCAGATGTTTTTCTGGAATTCCCTTGCTTTCTCCATGACCCAGTGAAGGTTGGCAGTTTGGTGTCTGATACCTTTGCCTTTTCTAAATCCAGCTTGAATATCTGGAAATTCTCGGTTCACATATTGCTGAAGCCTAACTTAAAGGATTTCGAGTATAATCTTGCTAGCATGTGAAGTGAATGCAGTTGTATGGTACTTTTACCATTCTTTGGCATTGCCCTTCTTAGGGGTTGGAATGGACACTGACCTTTTTCCAGTCCTGTGGCCACTGTTTTCCAAATTTTCTGGCATATTGAGTCCAACACTTTCACAGCCTCATCTTTTAGGATTTTAAATAGCTCAGTTGGAATTATGTCACCTCCCCTAGCTTTGTTCTTAGTAATGCTTCCTAAGGCCCACTTGACTTCACACTCCAGAATGTTTGGGTCTAGGTGAGTGAACGCACCAGACCACACTTATCTTTTGAGTCAGTAAGACCTTTTTTGTGTAGTTCTTCTGTGTATTTTTGCCACCTCCTCTTTAAAAAAAAAAATGACTGCTCTAAGTCTTTAGTTGTGGCATGAAAACTCTTAGTTGTGGCACATGGGATCTAGTTTCCTGACCACAGATCGAACTGAGGCCCCCTGCATAGGAAGTTCAAAGTCATAGCTACTGGACCACCAGGGAAGTCCCTTGCCACCTCTTCTTAAATCTCTTCTGCTTCTGTTCTGTTAGGCCTTTACTGTTTCTGTGCTTTATTGTGCCCATCCTTACAAGAAATGTTCCCTTGATATCTCCAATTTTCTTGAAGAGATCTTTAGTCTTTCTCATACTATTATTTTCCTCTGTTTCTTTGCATTTTTTGTTTAAGAAGGCCTTCTTATCTCTCCTTGCTATTCTGTGGAACTCTGCATGCAGTTGGGTGTATCTTTCCCTTTCTCCCTTGCTTTTTGCTTCTCTTCTTTCCTCAGCTATTTGTAAAGCCTCCTCAGACAACCACTTTGCCTTCTTGTAGTTTCTGTTTCTTTGGCATGGTTTTGGTCATTGCCTTCTCTGTCCATAGTTCTTCAGGCACTCTGTCTACTAGATCTGATCTCTTGGATCTGTTTGCCACTTCCACTGTGTGATCATAAGGGATTTGACGTAGGTCATGTCTGAATGGCCTAGTGGTTTTCACAACTTTCTTCAATTTAAGCCTGAATTTTGCAGTAAGGAGTTCATGATCTGAGCCACTGTCAGCTCCAGGTCTTGATTTTACTGACCGTATAGAGCTTCTCTGTCTTCAATCACAAAGAATATGATCAGTCTGATTTTAGTATTGATCATCTGGTGGGGTCCATGTGTAGAGTCGTCTCTTGTGTTATTGGAAAAGGGTGTTTGCTATGACCGATGTGTTCTTTTGGCAAAACTCTGTTAGCCTTTGCCCTGCTTCATTTTGTACTCCAGGGCTAAACTTGCCTGTTACTCTATATATCTCTTAACTTCCTACTTTTGCATTCCAGTCCCCTGTGATGAAAAGGACATCTTTTTTGGTGTTAGTTCTAGAAGGTGTTGTAGGTCTTCATAGAACTGGTCAGCTTCATCTTCTCTGGCATCAGTGGTTGGGGTATAAACTTGGAATCACTGTGATATTGAATGGCTTGCCTTGGAAACAAACAGAGATCATTCTATCGTTATTGAGATTGCACCCAAGTACTGCATTTAGGACTCTTTTGTTGACTATGAGGGCTACTCCATTTCTTCTAAGGGATTCTAGCCCAGTAGTAGATATAATGGTCATTTGAATTACATTCTCTCATTCCCGTCCATCTGAGTTCACTGATTCCTAAGATATTGATACTAATTCTTGCCATCTCTTGCTCGACCATGTCCTATGTACCTAACATTCCAGGACCTAACATTCCAGGTTCCTGTGCAGTATTGTTCTTTACAGCATCGAAGTTTATTTTCACCAACAGACACATCTACAACTGAGCATCATTTCTGCTTTTGCCTAACTGTTTCATTCTTGCTGGATCTATTAGTAATTGTTTGCTGGTCTTCCCCAGTAGCATATTGGGCACTTTATGACCAGGAGGGCGTGCATCTTGTGGTATCATATTGTTCTGCTTTTTCATACTGTCCATGGGCTTCTCCAGGCAAGAATACTGGAGTGGTTTGCCATTTCCTCCTCCTCTGGACCACATTTTGCCAGAACTCTTCACTATGACCCTTCCTTCTTGGGTGGCCCTGCATGGCGTAGCTCATAGCTTCACCAAGTTACACAAGCCCCTTCGCTATGATAAGGCTGTGATCCATGAAGGGGTCTTGCCTGCTTACTGTTGCTCAAACACAGTAGACCTTTTCTGCCTCAGGGCCTTTGCACATGCTATTCTCACAACCTTTACTGCTCTTTCTCTGTGTCACCACATTGCTCTCTCACCTTGCTCAGGTATTTGCCCAGATATCTTCTCAGCAATCCTCCCCTGACTGCCCTGTTTAAAATTGCTATTTTCCTTTCCCCTTCACCCTGGAAACTCAGTATCCCCCTTTCCTGCTTCATTTTTCTCTACACTGCACCACCATGTAATTTTCTAGATATTTGTTTATTTCTAAATATTGTCTGCCCCTTATCATTCTCAACCAGAAAGTTCTGTGAGGGCATGGATTTGGTTTTGTTCACTGTGATATTCCATGGAACATAAGTAGGACCTGTTACATAGTAACCATTCCATAAAAATATCTTGAATGGAGCTGTTCATGATTGGAGATGACTCATGCTAGGTCAGTCAGTCCTAGTCAGAGCTTATTCTGGACCCTTTGTTTGAATTCCTGAGAGGAGACATTTCATTGTTCACCTTGAACTCAATGTCGGATAATCCAGAGGCTGGGGATTCTGTTGCCATCTGACTATTGCATGGCATCACATGGGCTCTGAGTTGCCTACAGCAGAAGCTTCTTGCCCCAGATATTTACAGCTTTTCCCAGGTGGGATTTTTACACCATTGCCCCACGGATAGGCTTGACCCAATGACTTATTTTCAGCAGTTGCATGGGGGCACAAGTGATGTGCCTCACTTCCCAGTAGAGGTGTGAAGGGCCAGCTTGTGGGGTGCTGCTTTGATATTTCCCCTTTGTTATGAGTATAGCAATGCCCCAGAGAGAGGTTGGCCCAAGTCTTAGAGGAAAGACCACATGTTACTGAACTGTAGCCAGCCTGCACAAAACAGAAGTGAAAAATAAACCTTGAGAAGTGTAAACTACTGAGATTCAGGGTATAACATCATCTAAGCTGATTCAATTCTTCTCCTAGTTTAAGAACAAAATGAGTTTATTAAAGGATATATGATGGCCCAGAGGCTCTCTGAGAAGGCTGGCTTTGGAGACTCTAAAGCCAAGAATAATGTCTGAATATCATTGCAGGGCTGTACCAGCAGAGATACCTGCCCATGGCTGCCCCTTTTGAATAAAGACTTAGCAACTCAAGCCAGTGATGGGGCTCAGAGTACTGCTGTTTCTGAAGACCGGACCCTTCTGCCACTAACTCTGGTGGATGATGGCTTTCATAACCCCTTGACTCCTTCTGTTGCTCTCTTCTAAATTGAGGTCTCTGGCAGAGCCTAGGTTACACACCTGTGCTCCTGCTATGAAAGAGGCTGGGAGAGCAGATTTCTTGTTTCTCCTTGAGGAGTCAAATGTGGAGAATTACTGAAACATAGTGAGGATGTTGCAGAGGAGGCAGTGGCAACCCACTCCAGTACTCTTGCCTGGAAACTCCCATGGATGGAGGAGCCTGGTGGGCTGCAGTCCATGGGGTCGCAAAGAGTCAGGCATGACTGAGCGAATTCACTTTCACTTTTCACTTCCATGCATTGGAGAAGGAAATGGCAACCCACTCCAGTGTTCTTGCCTGGAGAATCCCAGGGACGGGGGAGCCTGGTGGGCTGCAGTCTATGGGGTTGCACAGAGTTGGACACGACTGACGCGACTTAGCAGCAGCAGCAGTGAGGATGCTGAGAAGTTAACGTGAGTGATCATAAGGTTTGAGAGACACCAGTTTGAAGCCTGAGAATAGAGCTAACAGTGAGGAATTGGAGGTGAGAAACAGAGTGACCAGTTACTGTAATTTAAGGCCTTGACCAAGTTAGGCCTTAGATCTCATTGACTCGTCAGCTGTCAGAGGGTGCATTTCCAGTTTTGCTGACGCCAGCAGGAGTTGGCCTTACTGACTCTTGCAACAGAAGGAGTCCTGATGATTCATGTCTAGAATGAATGAGCATTACCACAGTGGGCTGGCAGTGCCTTCTTGGCTCAGACACTGGGAAGTTTTGTTGCCCTTGGTTCTGAGGAAATGAGGACAGAGGCTGATGGTCATGGGAATGGCTGCTCTGACAGCTCAGGGTTTTGGTTTTCCGGCCTGGAGAGCCGTTAGTTCTCAGATGCAGCAGGCCACTTGTTCCCACTTTTTACAGTAACCAGGATGGGTGAGGTTACAGAGTGGCCAACACATCTACAGCAGATACTACCAGTTGCTTATTCAATATTCATTCTTCTTTTTGTCAGTAATAAGAATAAACATTTATAGAATGCTTGCTATGTATTAGAGACTATTCATATAGTCTCTATATGAATTATATATATCCATATATATATATATGGATAAAAAGTTATATCCATATTAACTCATTTAATCCTCCCAAGAAACCTGTGAAAAAGGTACTGTTACTATGCTTAGTTTACAGATGGGAAAACTGAGTCACAGAATAATTACATAACTAAGTCACAAAGCTAGTAAATAAAGGAGTAGGGTTTTACACCCAGGCCATCTGGCTCCATAGTCTGTATTTAACCTCTACACCACACTTCCTGATTTTGTTTGACTCAGTAATGTGTCCAACTAGGATTGATTTCCTGGGTTCCCTCACAGTTAGAAGAGACTGTGTGACGTAATTCTGGCCAATGACTAGTATAGAAGTAGGTGGGCTTCCAAAACCATTTCTTTAAAAGGAGGTCAACTCAGTTGGTATGCCCCATTTTGCCTTTAGCTTCACTTTCTCCTCAGAATGTACATACAATGCTGGAGGGAGAGCAGCTATTATGTGATCATGAGCTGACAATTGTGAAGAAGAAAGCTACATTGCTCAGCAGGAAGAAGGAAGATACCTGGGTCCCAGCCCCAGATTTACTACTTCCAGACTCCTGGTTACATTTGAAAAGTAAAATCACTTTTTAGTGAGAGTTTCAGTTATATGAGGAAAAATACAATCCCCACTGATTCAGTATTTCCACATTTCTCTCCTATACCATTTTGGCAGTGTCTTTAATTTGCCCACCAGTTACTGAGGGACTGCTCCTCAGTGTCCCAGTTCTTTTGTTTATTGTCACAAACCTGCAATATGTCTACGAGTTCAGTGTTGGGTAGTGTGGAGTTGTTTTTTTTTTAAGTGTATGACATGGCCCCATCTCAAGGAGTTTAGAGAACATTAATTAACCCAAAGGACTAATTTGTTTCAAGATGTTAATGGATGGTAATGGCTTGATATGTTTTTCCTAACTTTGGGTGTTACTGAATTTTTTTATGTTATTGACTTTTAATTAGACTCTGTCTCTTCTTTCTTAAAAAGAAGGCAGGAGTGGGGGCAGGGTGTTATGCGAAAGCCTATCTGTTAGGAAAGATGGCTTTGTGTGGTATTGCTCAACACCAGCTATATGTCATCTACAAAATCACCTGCAGTCACATTCAGTGAGCTTAGACTTGTTAGATAGCCACTCAAGAGAGAAACAGATCAACTGAAAATACTTTGTCTCCCCCTACCTTATTTATACTATTCAAGATGTCTCCAGTTTCTAAAGTCACTCCCCTGGGACTGTGTAACTGAGCACAGAGCGGTTTGGCTACTCCCCAAATTGGCTACTCCTACAGAACCCTGCTTAAAAGGAAGTGATTGATAGTGGCATCCAGCCAATGCTAATTGGTGACAGAAATGACACTTCCCTCTGATTCCCCCAAACTTACTGTCTTTAGATTTCTAAGTGGATTCAACTGTGCACACAATGGGACTTGCCTATAAGCTTTCTTCATAGTTTGATGGGAAGATTTCAGCATTGGTGGAGGTGTTAAATTAAGATCATCTTAGTGTTTTTGTTAGTGATTTTAAGTGTTGTGACTTTTTGGGATACAATTAGGGTATAGTCTGAAGGCTATATATAATGATAAAACCAAAACCAATTAGTAGGTTGTTTAATGCAGTTAGAGGCTGTCTGCAGGCTAGCAGCTTTCCTTTGCTAAATCCTGTTAAAACACAGTGGGTTCTATTTTGTGCACAATGAGCAGGCTGCCATGACAACTGTCTGTGAATAATATTTCAATATTAGTTATAGGTTTCCAGTGTTTGCCTCCGGGTCCAACGTTCATTCTAAAACCCAGATGCACATCTATTCTTAAAGGAGTTCTCCTGGATGTGTTTACAAAAAACAAAAACAATACAGTTTCAGCCAGCTGTTATTTTTTTTTCCTCTCTTTTCGAAGAGAAATTTGAATGAATTCACACAATTGCAAATTGTAGATTTTATTGCTGTTGTTTTCTTTGGAAAAGGTGAGTTGGATATGAATTTTTATTGTGCTTGACTGTAGATTTGATTAAGTAGATTAAATAGGAGCGTGGAGATTACTCATATTGCCTGTGTTTACTTACATGCCCACCTGAACTCTCCCTTTTGCTGTGAGAAGAGGATGTGTGAGCTGCCTAGGCCTGTGTTGTGTGCCTAGTGGGCAGTCACTGTTGCTTGGCAAGTGGACTCATGCTGATTGAATTAAGCCAGTTCCGTCTCGCGTTTAGAGTGGAGGGTGGTGTCAGTCCCATGCAAACCACAGGGCTTAGTATAGGGACAGAGTTGAGGTCAGAAAAAGAAAATTGGGGTACTGTTGTAAGGGATCAAGGGGCAATACTTGTTGGCCACCTGGTTAGGCAACAGAATGTTGGGCAAATAACAATATTTATTGAATACTAACTATAAGCCAGGCACTACTCAAAACTGCTTTACAAGTGTATTGGTTAGAGAATGTGTTTGGTTGCATGTGATGAGGTAAGTGAAATAACAGGGACTTAATGCAGAGGGGTTGGCTTTTACCTCAGGTGACATTAAGTCAGGAAAGAAGCCACTTCACATCATTTGTATCCCAGGCTCTCCTTCAGTCTTTCTGCATTATCATTCTCAGCAGTAGCCTCTTGTCCTAATGCACTCAAAAGGGCTGCTTCTCCTCTACGCGTTATGTCATGGTTCCAGACACAATGGGGGAAGGGTGAAAGCAAAGTGCTCCTGACAGCTAAATCTTATCTCTTTTTTTTTTTAAATCAGAAAAAAATGGCTTTTCTGCTAGCCTCAGCCACTGGATTTCTCCTTATATCTCGTTGGCCAGAACAGAGTGACATGACCACCCCTAACCGCTGGAGATCCTAGAAAATGAAGTTTTGGTGGCTGGGCCCATTGCCATCGAAAGCATAATTAGGGCTTTATTGGTACGGAAGTAAAGGAGAATAGATACTGGCTAGGCAACTACCCGTGGCTGCCACAATGTGTATGAACCCATGTATTCCTTATATCAACTCAATGTGAGCAGTGCTGTTACTATCTCAGTTTATAAGAAGCAGACACCGAGGTTATGTAATTTTCCCAAGCTCACACTCAACTGTTAAGTGGTGGCTCTAGAAAATGCCCTCAAGCAATCTGTGAAACTGAAATCTCTGATGCTCCTAAGCACATCCTGACCCACAGCCAGGCCACATTTCTTCTCTAGGATGTGAATCCACTCAGGAAATGTAGGCCTCTCCTAGAAATGGTAGCTAATGTCTGTTTAGCACTTTATAGTTTATGAAGGATTTTCCACTTAGATTTTTCCATTTAAATATTATCCCCATTTTTTAAATGAGAAGGCATTCGGAGAAGTAAGAAACATTTCTAAGGTACCTGGCTTGTATTAATAAGTGGCAGAGCTGATATTTCCTTGAAATTGCAAGAATTTACTCCTGGTCCCTTTCCTAACCCTCCTATTCTTCCATTCACAGAGACTTTTTTAATTTTAAAAAATGGCAGTACTTTTCTCCAGACCCTATATTAACTTTACAGCCTTCTTAGGTAAAAACGGTGTAGAGAAATCTTGAGTCTGTCACCAGCTAGTTTACCTAGTAGCCATTTTACGTAACCACACCAGCAGGAGCATGGCATATGAGACAGACATATCAGTTTAGTGGTGAGAAACAGAGGCCTAAGTGGGGAGGTTGTTTTTATCTCGCGTAATATAAAATCCAGAGCTTCATTCAAAATGTGAGTATGTTCATTACAAATAGCTCTTATCTCCCTGTTAAAGTAAGAGAGTCATTAAACATGTAGATTTTTCCTGTTCTTAGTTACATCAGGTTAATTTGAATACATATCCTTAAAACTGTTTTGTAAATCAGACTTATGAAGTAAGAATAACAGTCCACCTCACTAGGGCAAATTAGTGAGGTTTTAGTACATTACTGATACATCAGTTTGCTTATGATTGTTATTTCTTTCATCCTTTCCAAATATTTGAAATTTCCAGCTTATGGCATTGTTTCATTTATACATCACAATATTCTCATGTTCTGCTGATACTGAGTTGACTGTGAAAATCACAAAAGCATTGTAGAATATATTTGACTTTAAAAGCTGTGGAAGAGTGGGTTGAAAAAGAAATAGAGATTAAAAAAAAAAAATACCATACTATGTTAGAGTAGTGCCTCTCAAAGTATGCTTCACTGTCCCTTGGAAATTCACTAGAAATACAGATGCATGAGCAAACTCCAGACCTACTGAATCAGAACTTCTAGGGGCTGGGCCCAGGCATCTGTGTTTTAACAGGGTCCCCAGGTTGTCTATAAACACATCAGAGTTTGAGAAGCACTATTTTTGAGAGTTTTATGTAAATGAATAACTTTTGCCCTTTTGGGGATATTAGTGAAAATACTCACTTCAGCTTTAGTAAACTAAGACTTATTAAACCCTAGTTTTTCCTTTGAAAGTCCCTAAATCATAGAGTCCACTTATATACTCCAGGGTCTAGAACAGTAGGTGCTCAACAAATATTTGTTGGATGAATATATGAATAAAATCAAGACAAGAGTAAATATTCTTAAACAAAATTCTCTAAAAACCTTTCCAAAGTCTTCACTATAAACTTGTAGTCATCTGAGGCAGTACTAACAAAAGTTTTGAGAAGAAAGCCATGGGTATTTCCTAGGCCTTGCTTTAGCTAATAGTTTCAACATTCTCCAAGAAACCAACTGTTCTTTGTTCTCTATGTTCATGAAAACAAACATGGTTGACAGGGAGGTAATGGTTGGCAAAAGGTAAGCTTGGAGAACGTGGAAGCTACTTTCCCAGTAAGCAGGAAGTGGTTCTCTCATCCAGGTTGTGTTGTTCACATTCCATTGGCAGGTACAGTCATACCTGCATTCATCACTATGGAGTTGCCAAGGCAACCTATTAAAGAGTTATTCTAGAATCTCGATCTGGAAAATTCCAGATGAGGCTGAGGACTTCTCTTCAAGTAAGATCTGTAAGCGTGATGATGGATTGTATCCTGAGTCTGCAGCTCAGGCCAAAAGATTCAGCAACCAACAACGTGAAAATCTAGGAGTTTTACTCTCCTTCAGCCTGTGTGGAACTGGTAAAACTTAGAGGGAAGGATAAGAACTCTTAAAGGAGCAGATAAATGGAATGAAATCTGGGTAGACATGGAACCATATGTTCTTCCTCTGTTTAGTTGTTTGGCCAACTCTAGTAGAGTTAATGTGTTATGTATTGAGTTTGTCATACTTTTGTGTATGTTGTATGGAAGCTGTCTTTATTAGGGTAGAATTGGATCACTTTGATGTAATGGGACAAGTACTGGCCACCAAATCATAAGATGATGATGTTGGGAGGCTACTTAACCTCTCTGGGCCTGACTTCCTCTTTCAGAAAATGAAGGGCCTTTCTGAACAAGTCCAGAGGACCAGAGTATCTTACCACATCACAGCCTGGTGCAGGCCTCTGGGACATGACCCTTGTGATGATCTTGCAAGGGGACTCTGCTGTCTGGCCTAGATCAGTTTTGCCCAATTCCCAGTGCTTTGACATGAGAGGGGATAGTATAAATGTATATTCTTTGTTTCACTTTTGTCTTGGAATGATGGATTATAGCTCCTGCTGAAGGGGGAAAAAAAAGGAATTACCATTGCTCTGCCATTGACTCATGCTAGATGTCAAACAGAGACACAATAACAAGCTAAAAGTACAGATTGTGGCAATATTTAAACATATCTACAACTCTCTAAATAAGAAGCAGTTCTGATAAGGCTATTTGAAATTCATGCAAAATACCAAACACCCATAATTCTGAAAATCTGAATTGTACATTTTTGCCAAGGTCATTCTGTGCATTAATTATATATAGATAAAGGTATATTAGATTCCATGATAATAACGTATCTCCCTTGGTTTACAGATACCCTTCTCTCCTGAGCCTCTTCCTTTCCAGATTGTTCCTTTTTTAGTCTCCTTTGTTTTCTCCCTCCTCCTCATTTCCTTTAAATGTCCCTGTTCCTAGGCATCTGATTTTGCCCCTGTTGCCTCTCTCCCTATTTTATCTTCTCTGATCACTTTAGCTGTTATCGATAACCTGATAACCTCTTTAATCAGAATCTGCAGACCTGATTTATTTTCTGGGCTTTAAAAATAGCCTCTGCTGCCTATGGGACATTTTAACTTGTTAGGGTGTCACTCACTAGACTATAAATGACCAGAGGGCAGGGACCATGTGTGTTTTGTCCACCGTTGTACCCCAGGGCGCAGTGCAGTGCCCAGCACCTGGTAGATATCCAGTGAGCATCGTTGAAGATGTGATGGATCCATCTAGTATTCCAGACTAGAAACTTTGGAATCCTTATCAATGCCTCTATCCCGCTTGCTCCCTATACCCAGTCTGGGACCTGTGGGTTTATTTTCTTAAAGGCTTTCGCATTTGGCCTCTCCTCTCCATTTGCACTGCTACCACTTTAATTCAGCCCTTGTCATTGATCTGGATCGTTGTAGACGCTTCCTCATTGGTCTTCTTCTGACTACCATTTCACCAGGTCATTGCCATGTGACCCGCAAAGTCACCTTCCTAAAGTGTGAATCTAATGAGATTACTCTCAGGCTCCTCTTCATTTAATCAGAGTTTGCAATCTGGCAGCCTCCCACTGGAGTCTATACAGTGTTCTGAGAAAGTGAGAATTACTGCTGCATTTCATTGATTCTGAGAGACACATTTTTTCACATTTTAGCACCTCTGAAATTGGAATGTGCCTTAAAATCAATGGTGTGTCACAGTTTGACAAGTTGCCTTTTTGTTTCTTATTGGTACATAAAATAATGATACACCTTGTAATCGATGGCATCTTTAGTTTGTAGAGGTATACTCATACTGGCATTTAAAAATACAGAGATTTTACATAAAAGTATGTTCAGCTTCTCTTGAAAAATTACAGTGGGTAATGTTGGGTTGGGATTTCTGGACAGCAGCTGCCTCATTTAGATAGAAACTCTACAATGTCCCATCATCTCCACCCAGGTTGCTTTATTCATTTCTGTTATGTACTCTAGCCCATATCAGCATTTGAAATTGCAGTCTCTGACTGACAGATAAAAGTATGAATTCTTTATTGTGATTTATGAGAACAGTCACAGTTGGCACCCTTCTACCTCCTCAGGTACCATCCCCATCTTCTGCTGTATATACATTCTACCCACCCCAGTCTCAGGAAACATAACTCAAATGTAGCGTGCTCCCAATTTCCCTGGAATGCCATTCTCTACCCTGTATGCTCTAGGAAATGTCTCCTGACTTGTCCTGGCAGGGCTCGTATCCTTCTGGGCTCCGGTAGTACATGGCATATCTTTGTACCTGATCTTGGGTGGCCTCAGCCTGTAGTGGCTTGAAGCAGGATTTTGGTTCCTGGCCAGAGACTGAGGCTGGTTATTGATGGTGAAGGCACCGAATCCCAGCCACTAGACCAGTGGTCAGTGACAAGGCCCTGGCTCTTGGGCTCTGCAGAAAAGAATTCACACGAAAATGGAAAGTAGTGAAACAAGTCAAGTGTTTATTAGGAGGAAAAAGGGTATGGTACGTGTGGATAGACACATGGGCAGGCTCAGAGAGAGTTGTGCCCTCCTGGTGGTTTGAATCACTTAAAAAAAATTATTTATTTAATTTACTTTTGGCTGCGCTTGGTCTTTGTTGCTGCTCACGGGGTTTCTCCAGTTGTGGCAAGTGGTGGCTGCTGTGTAGTTGTGGTGCACAGGCTTCTCACTGTGGTGGCTTCTCTTACTGCAGAGCACGGGCTCTAGGCGGGGAGGCTTAGTAGTTGTGGAGCATGGGCTCAGTTGCCCCAAAACATGTGGGATCTTCCCAGACCAGGGATTGAACCAGTTTCCCTTGCATTGCAAGGCAGATTATTCTTAACCACTGGACCACCAGGGAAGCCCCTTGAGTCACTTTTGTGGGGCATTCCTTCCAGGTTTCCTTTGGCCAATCATTTTGATTTGTCCGGTTCTGAGTCCGTATTTGGCATATCTCAGAATCCTCTCGTGTACATACTCATCTCTTAGCCAAGATGGACTCTGATGAAGAGGCTTATGGGAAGTTGACATCACTCACTGTGAGGTGATGGCCCCTCCCTTTTCAACCTCCAAGGAGCCTTTCTGCGCATGTGTAGTCAGGGAGGTCTCCTTGACTTTGAGAATTAGGAATATGTGGTCTTTTATCTCTTACCTGGGTAGGGCCCAATCTCCTCTATCATCCTGCTTTTATACAGTTTCTGTCCATTGCGGAGAAACTGTTCAGCCTGGGGCATGTCTGTCTCCTGCCTCAATACCTACACCTCCTGTCTTCAAATGATTTGTGGACTGTCCGTGTCTCTCGTTACACTATGAATCTGGTAGGGAAATGAATCAGAATGTATTCATTTTTGTATCTGCCTCATAGCTGGAACTTGCTCAGTAAGTATCTGCTAGGTAAAGGATGGATGGGTTGCATTTTCTCACTGGGGTCTCTGTTTTTCGAGTTTGGCCCATGGATAGCTAAAAGTGAAGTCCGATGGAAGGACAAGTGTATTGTGCTCATAGTTTACAGTGGCAGGCACTGCTTCTGGCATTGCTTTAGGAAGACCCTTGGCAGTCACAGTCAGCCCATGCGGACTTTAATGTCTGCAGACCCAAAGACACTAAGGCACCAAGGGCAACTCTGAAGTTTTTTTAAAAATTTATTTATTTACGTATTTTTAAAATTTTCTTTACTTTATTGTGTTGGTTTTAAAAATTTATTTTTAAATTAGTGTACAGTAAAACCAACTTGTTGTACAGTTCTGTGAATTTTAACACTTGAGTAGGTTAGTGTCACCTCCACCATAATCAGGATACAGAACATCGTCTCCAAAACTCCTTGCTCTTCCTTTATAGTCACATCCTCCCTCACCCCATAACCTTGGCAACCATTAATCAGCTCTCCATTACTACAGTTTTGTCTTTTTGAGACTGTCATATAAGTGTACTCAACGTTTTAAGCCTGACTTCTTTCAGCATAATGCCTTTGAGATTCATCCAGGTTGTCTTTATCAGTAGTTTCTTCCTTTTTATTGGTAAGTAATATTCCATTGTATGGCTGTCCTGCAGTTTGTATATCCGTTCACCCACTGAAGGATATTCGGGCTGTTTTAAGTATTTGACCATATGAACTTGAGTACAGGTTTCTATATGAATATAAGCTTTCATTCCTTGAGAGTAAATATCCAGGGGGTAGGATTGCTATGTCATATGGCAAGTACATGCTCAACTGTGTGAGAGACTATCAAACTATTTTTCAGAATGGCTGCACTATTTTGTATTCCCCCCAGCGAGGTATAAGAGTTCTAGTTGCTCCATATCCTAGCCAGTACTGGGTATTATTAGAGTTTTAAAAAAATCTAATAGGTGTGCAGTGTTAGTTCACTGTGCTTTTGATATGAATTTATGCTTCCTTGAATCCAGTCTGGGGAAATTGGAGGGAAAAAAATGGTCAACTCACCACCAGTGTGGCAGTGCTTCAAATTCTTATCTTCTCAGTATGCCTTCTGCTGTTTACTTTCCAGAGTCTTTGTGGTACTTATTTATTGCTGTATAAAAATAACAAAAAACTAGAGGCTTAAAATGCACATTTATGATCTCACAGCTTTTTTGGGTCACGAATCCAGGTGCAGTTTACATGGTCCCTCCATTTCAGGGTCTCTCACAAGCTGCTGCAGTCAAGGTGTCAGTTGAGCTGCAGTCATCTTAAGGCTTCACTGGGGGAGGATCTGCTTCCAAGCTCACATGGTTGTTGGCAAGATTCAGTTTCTTGAGGTCTGTTTGACTGAGGGCCTCAGTTCCGTGCTGGCTTTTGGCCCATGACTTCCCTCAGTCCTGTGCCATGGGGGCCTCTCCAGCATGACAGATTATTTCATCAAAAACACACAAGTTGTGAAAGCAATAGAGAGGGTCTGCTTACAGGACAGAAAGTCACAATCTTTCATAACTTAGTCACAGAAGTAACAGCCCAACACATTTGCCATGTTTTGTTGACTAGAAGTCAGTCACCAGGTCAGGCCTTACACTAAAAGGGAGGAAATTACACAAAAGCATGAACACCAGGAGGCAGGGATCATTAGGGGCCATCTTGAAATTTACCACAGTCTTCAAATAGCTGGTCCACGGATTCTGTGCAGGTTTTATAGCTTCATTCTATGCGAGAGACAGGGTAGAATGTCCTTACTCTGTCTTACTCTTTCACTTGATTTATGAACATTCAAGGTTAATTTAAGGAGTTTTGTTTTTTGAGTCAAGCCATCTCGGACAAAGCTAGGGTTTGATTGTTGTTGTTCAGTCACCCAGTTGTGTCTGACTTTTTGCGACCCTGTGGACTGCAGCACGCCAGGCCTCCCTGTCCCTCACCATCTCCCCAAGTTTGCCCAAGTTCACATCCATTGCATTGGTGATGCCATCCAGCCATCTTATCCTGGTGGCTCAGGGTTAGTTAACCAGTGATTAAATTCTAATACCTACTAATATGCTATTTATTAAGTGACAACCTTGGAAAGCTCAACTTTCGTACCCGAGATGGAGCCTTTTCAATGATGAATTTATAAAGTTCAACACATGACAGCTATTTCAGCCTGTCATTGTGGCTGCTGACCAGGTGACCCCAATAGACAGATGTGGCCAGCACTGGCCTTTATGAATTTCTTTCACCTGATAATGACTTATAACCCATCTTTGATTTATTTTAATAACTTTCTAATGACTTGCCAAATCTGGCCTCTCTTTTCTCCTACTTACTCTGGTTTTTCAATACCCAGAAATCATCCCTGGAAATAGGCTTGATCCTTTCTCTTTATTAAAATGTAAAACTACTTAGTATTCCTTCCCTCTCTTCAAAAGAAGCAGGCTCTTTAAATCAAGGTTCTTCAAATTTTTGATCATGAACTTCTCTCCATGAAAGCTTTCTGAGAATGGACTTCTGATAATTATATTTATTTATATACAACTAATACTATTGAACTCATATTTTATGTATATTACCAAAAATGTACATTATGAAAATAGAAAATTCGAAAAGAATTAGAAAATATGAGTTCTGTTACTTTGCTTTCTATTGTCCAACAGACTTTCTGGTTTTTGCTGTGGGGCAGGTACCTCAGTTTGGAGACTATTAGGTACTACTAGGAAATCCCATGGACAGAGGAGCCTGGTGGGCTACAGTCCATAAAGTTGCAGAGTCTGACATGACTGACTAAACAACAACAACAACAGGACGTGCTAGGAAGCTGGGATTGCATGGGCTTGCTTATCACCGGCCCTGACACGGAGCAGGGTCCTGGGGGCTCTCTGGGGTACAAATCCTTTCTGTGACCCTGTTTCTTGTTTGTAGGAAACAGGCTTCATTCAGCTTCCTTGCTGTTCCCTGAGTTCCAAAGGCGAGCTTCAAACAGTTGCTAATCAAGTGACGAATGCAGAAACTGGGGAGGAGCAGTCAAGAAACAACAGTGCAGAGGGTTCTGGTTCCTCCTCAGGGGGTATACAGAGCAATATCTCTGAGCTCTTCTGCAGGAACTAAGGCCCCCACCCAGGCAGAGGATTGTAGCTTCAGGCTGAGCACCAGCATCCTGGAACACCACCCTGTTACCTCACCACCAGCCAGTCAGAAGGAAGTCTGAATATAGTGGGAGATAAGGAAGACTCTGACCCCTTCCCCAAATGATTTTCCCTTTAAACACTTTTATGGTTGAGCAGAGTCTTCAGAGTTGGTTTTTGGACACTAGTCCACCTTCTCCCCAGGTTGCTGGCCTCCTGAATAAAACACCCTTTTTCTTCCAACCACCACTCATCTCTTTGAGTATTGGCTTTCGAGTGAGCTGCTGAGCCTTAGTTGGGAACAGCCCCAGCACTAGAGGGCTAGCTGAGAGTGGCCAGAGCTGGGAGGCCAGCCCAGTCTCAGCTCCCCACTTTGGTGCTATCAGGTATTAAGGTATCAGGCACCATGAGCGGGCAGACACTGTAAGTTTAGCTTAAGTACTACTCACTCAGTACCAAGTAGATCTGCACACATCGTTTCTTCTCAGTCTGTTCCCAAGTCCAGTTGCTTTGCCTGGATTCTAGCATATTTTCCTTGGCTTTGTCATGACCAATAATAGAAGCTGCTCATTAGAATGACTTTTCCTTTATAGAAGTTGGAACTGTGGCCAGCTCCAGGAAGCTTGTGAAATAGTCGAGGTCTACCTGCAATGCCCAATTTCTCCCTTGTGAGAAAACCAGCCTTCTCTGTTCCTCTATGTCTTGCTAAGCTTGCTACTACCATAGACTAACCGAGTGTCCTGATTTGGGTTCCCTCAGAAGCTGACCCCAAGACAAGCGTTTGAGACCAAGTTTATTTGAAACTTGAAGGGAAACTCAGTAGAGGAGTGGGGAAGTGAGAAAGAGAGACCACCAAGACAGCCAAGAAAGAGTCAGTGAGTCCATGCTGTAGAGGTAGTGCAGCCACCAGTTTTCAGTCATAGCAGATGGACAGTTTTCTCTTATCTGCTTATAAGTCTAATTGCAACTATAATTAGGAACTCAGTTCATTCTGATTTTTGTTTCACTGCTGCCGTTGCACATCCTTCTTAGGTACATAACTACAGGAGTCCTTTTTGTTCCTTCACTCTTTTCTTCTGGTTAACTCCTAATTTCTGGCTATGTAATCCTCCGGTCTCAGGGTATCACTTCTTCTAGAAAGCCTTGCTTCACCCTCCTTTCAGGGGTAGGGCTCTTTCTCTGTGCCCCCTGCCTGTCCTATTAGAGATTTTGTCATACTGTATTGCTTTCATTTATTCATGTAATAAATCTGTTATGTGCCTGGCAGTGTTTTAGGTTCCTGGTGCTTATATTCCAATAGCGGAGGTACTTTTATTTGTAATTTTATTTTGATTTCTTATTTACCTGTGTGTTTACCTCACCTAATCATATCCATTTTGTTCACCATTTATGTCCTTGTCCTTTCAACACAGTGCCTGCCAAATAGAGGAAGAGCAATAAAAATGTGTTGCATTGCATAGAAAAGCACAGTGCATCTTAGTTCAGAATGATTTGATATTTCTATGGCCTTTTCCAAGGAGGAAACTGAGCTCTCACCTTTCCATTGGCTGGTTTCATATGACACTGTGCCCATTGAAAGATAAATTGACCTACCTTGCCTGTTGGGGGGGTATAAGTCTGTTATTGGGTGAGTTAATGTTATTTTGCCCATTATATTTTCTTTTTTCAGGCTGGGAGAACACATCCCTGCCTAGCTGGAGGAAAGTAGGAGAGCGTCCGAAGAGGCTGACAGCTTCATTTTGCCAAAACACAGGTGCTGACTGAAGCAGTATAGTGTAATTGATCTCAGATGGTCTTGGCCTGCAGGGACTTGGAGTGGCACTTGAGGCCAGGTAGCGGTGCTGAGAGCACCAAATCCTAGCCTCTAGACCAGTGGTCAGTGACAAGGGCCTGGCCCTTCAGCTTTGCAGAAAAGAATGCCTACAAAGAAAGTAGTGAAACAAGTAAAGTATTTATTAACAGGAAAAAGAGTACAGTATGTGTGGATAGATACACGACTGGACTCAGAGTTACTGAGTTGCACCCTAATGACAGTTTGAATTATTTTTATGGGACATTTCTTCTAGATTTCCTTTGGCCAGTCATTTTTTTTTTTTATTTTTTTTATTATTGTTTTTGCCATACATTGTCATGATATCACCATGGGTTTACATATACTTCCCCTCCGGGTCCCCCCTCCCTCCTCCCTCCCCCCTGGGAAATCTCGCTGCACCAGTCCCGAGCATCAATCCTGGGCTGGCGATTGATTAGACACATGACAATTAACATGCTTCAATGCCCTTCTCACATATCATCCCACCCTTACCCTCATCCACAAAGTCCACAAGTCTATTCTATACATCTGAGTTCCTTTTGTTGTCTCCCATGTTGGGTTCTCATTACTGTCTTTCTAAATTCCATATATATGTGTTAATATACTGTATTGTTGTTTTTGCTTCTGGCTTACTTCACTCTGGATAATGGGCTCCAGTTTCGTCCATCTGAGTAGAATTGCTTCAAATGAATGGCCAGTCATTTTTATTTGCTTGGTTCACAGTCCATATTTGGTAAATCTCAGGATCCTCCCATGTGTGTGCAGGCATCTTTTAGCCAAGATGGATTCTACTGAAAAGGCGTCTGGGTAGAGCATTCCTTGGCATCACTCCCCCTTTGACTTCCCAGAAGCCTTTCTGCACATGTGTGGTTGAGGAGGTCTCTTCACTTTGAGAATGAGAAATATGTGGTCTGGGCAGGGCCCAGCCTTCTCCCTTAATTGTCCTGTTGTTCTCATCTTGGAGTTTTAGTCCACAGGGAATGAATCTCAAATCATTTTACCCTGGGCGAGGGCGTCCATCTACCTCCTCCACATAATGATTATAAGTAGAGGTTCTAGAGTCAAAGTGCCTGAGTTCAAATCCCAGCTCTGCCACTCATTTGCTGTTGGACTTTGGGCTCCAGTTTCTAATGCATAAGTAGGAATATTAATAGTATATCCCTCATAAGATAGTGTGTTGATTAAATAAGATTAATACCTTTAAAATTAACAAGTGCCTAGAACATGGTAAGTGATCAATAAATGTTATTTTCATTATTGTAATTTGTTCCCATACGTCAGTGCTGGTTCATTTAACAATTTGAGGCTGGCTATAGGACTGCTTGTGGTGCTCAAAGTAACATTTCAGTGTTCTTCATACAGTGGAAAAATATGGTAAAGGAACTAAATTTGACTCTAAATTTGAGACAAATCATGTAAAGTTCACAGCCAGTCCAATTCATGGTCCAGAGACTGGCTATTAAAACAACCACCTAAATCATAAGTTCTTTCCTTCCTTTCTTTCCATGATTAAATATTTAGTGAGTAAAATATTTTTCCCTGGTAGTTCAGATGGTAAAGCGTCTTCCTACAATGTGGGAGACCTGGGTTCAGTCCCTGGGTCGGGAAGATCCTCTGGAGAAGGAAATGGCAATCCATTCCAGTACTCTTGCCTGGAAAATCCCTTGACCGAGGAGTGTGGTAGGCTACAGTCCATGGGGTTGCAAAGAGTCGGACACGACTGAGTGATGTCACTTTCACTTTTAGTGAGTACTCTAGGGGCAGAAAAATTTTCTCTTGCCCTTCTAGGTTCTTTGGCTAGTATAATAGTTATATTGATATAAGACAGGTTAATAGGAGAAAAACAGACTTAATTATTTATGTACAGAAACTCTATAAACATATGAAGACTCAAAAGATAGGTAAGATCCCCTGGAGGAAGAAATAGCAACCCACTCCACTATTCTTGCTTGGGCAATCCCATGGACAGAGGAGCCTGGTGGGCTACAGTCCGGGGGTCGCAAAGAGTCGGACACGACTGAGCACATGTGCAAACACCGAATTGGAGCTTATGTAACGTCCTGAGCTAAGGAAAGGGGTGGGAGTCTGGGGATGCAGAGGAAGGGAAGAACATTGGCAGGAGGGCAGAGGAGAGATCTGGAAAACAGAGGTTGCCCTGTTATGCAAACAAGTTTCTTAGGTAAAAAGGTATCTCTGGTAATAGTTCTCTTCCTGGTACAAGGCCCCTTTCCAATGTAAATTTAGGCAGTTGAGGGGGAGGTAAAGAGCTTTTCCTGAATCTGCTGGATTTTTGATTGCCTTTAGCTCTAAATTATTCCTTTGCCAAAATGGCATATTTTGGGTGGCAAAACCTGCTCCCCTTCAAATACTCTTATGCATTTGGAGGCAGAGATGCCAAGAGGAATGAAATGGATCCTTTTCCATCAGGGCTTCACATGTAAAAGGACAAATTATAGCGCACTTTGGGAAGTTCTATAATTGGACACACACATGGCTTGGAGAGCCAGAAGACAGAATGACTAACTCTGCTTTGGTGATTTAGGAAAGGCTTCACACACAGGAGGTGACATTTGAACAACTGTATCTAGACATAGGCATCATTTAATCACGTGGCTTGAATAGGCATTTGGCTGGAAACCCAGCCATATAGTGACATTGTCCATTATTTTGGGGGAGCCTGGGTAATTGTATTATTATTTACAGTGCTTATGGCAGCCTTATCAGTTTCTAGTCCTGGAGTCTCTGCCATGGAGACCTATATGGTTGTATTGCCTCATAATGAGGCCCTCTGGTAATATTTAATATGCTAATAGGAGTCCTGAAGCCCAGAACTGCCTTTCCAGTTATTTTTTAAAGTGACTCCATTAGATTAAATAGTAAGCTAGGTAACCACTTTACTGGATCTCCCGGCTCTCAATTGCAGAAAGGAATTGGCTAAAGAGCAGCTTGGGTGGGGTTATGAAATGCTTATGGCTGGAGACCTTTAAATCCTAGCTCAGGATGCCTAAGGCCAATGAGCTCAAAAACACATATGGTGTGTAACCAGCTGGGAAGAGTTTGAAAGGAATATTGCTGTTGCAGCAGCAGGCAGCTTGAGACTTGAGGAGCAAGATCACTCACCCCTGAGTTGCCTCCAAAGACAGCAGAACTGAGGCTGGTGACATACAGTACTGACACTGGCACTTCAGTTTTTCAGTCGTGTCTCCCTCCTCTTCCTTCTCAAACTCAGCAGAACCACGGGTCAGCTTTCCACTTCCATTTTGCTGATGATGGGAGGTGAATCTCCCTCTCACAGATATTTTTTGTTTTTAACTGAGCAAGGGCTCAGGTGGCCACAATGCAGAAAGCCAAACTCTGACAGTGGGTGTTTGTAACAAAAATAAAGGTTTGTTGCAGGGCCAGGCAAGGAGAACAGGCAGCTCATGCTTCCAAAGACCCGAACTCCTTGATGGTTTTCAGGCAGGGGTTTTAAAGACAGTGTTGGGGCAAGGGTCACAGCATGCATGATCTGCTTGCAGCTCTTCCTTTGACTGGTTGCTGGTGAGGTAGCTGTGGGGTGTTTCAGAGATCTCCACCTTCTGATTCCAACCAGTCTGGGGTCTATACGCTTGTGGTCAGCATGGAGCCACCGTCCTCCACTGGGTAAGGGATCTTAGTTCTGCAGAACAACTCCAAGGTATGCATCAGATTATCTGTGTCCCTTTGGGAGGAACTAGGAGTCCTGTGACTCTGTTGTCCACATCATTAACTGCTTGCATCTGCTGTTTGAACTCAACAAGGCTAGGAGACCAGGACCTTTTTCTACAAACAAGAAACAGGACATGAAGGGGCTTTTGTGCCTGGGAGGGCCCTGTATGGTCCTGCTCAGTTTTAGTCCTCCCTTTTCTATGAAACTCCTCAACTTCAGGGAAACAGGTGCAAATTAAGAAAGGGAATAAAGTTTTGGATAGAGTGGTTAATCATAAACTCCACAGACGAACTTAGTTTTAGGAAGAGTCAGTTTCATGTTCTACACGCAGAGGAATAAAAATGCGATAGAAGTGAATTTATAGCATGGCAGTCAAAGGCTATTCCCTTAAACCCATGCCTTTTCAAGTCCTAAGGAGGACTGTTTAGTGTTCCCACTTCCTTCTCTTAATTGTGCCCAGCTTACTATAATGTTTCCTGAAAATTATCCTCAGTTGACTTAAAAGTCAGTTACTAAATGCTTTTGTGCCCTTATTTACCAAAATTCATTCTGTATTTTGTATTGACCAGATTATTTATGCAAACGGTGGCCCAGTCTTGCCTATACAAAGCCTGGTCCCCTTGGAAGCAGTCATGTGACCAGAGCCCATTACTTGAGTGATTCCCTTTATCTCTTTGCTGGGAACAGGGCAGGGCTGGGGCAGACAGCTGCTGCTCACCAGCCAGCACAGCCTCTCGCAGATCTGCAGCTCTGGGCTTGTCTTCCAGGCTGAAAGGCAAAGCCTGTTTGAGGTATTTCTTTGTGTGTATGTGTATGTATATGTATTTATTTGATTTACTTAATCAAGAGCTCTCCCTACACAGCTGTAGAGATGGAAGATGCATGGAGTGTGTGTATAGGGGGATGCTCCAGAGAGAGCTGAAATTGTACCTCTTTTCTTTCAGATCTCTGCATCCCTCAGAGAAGTTTTTTCCTGGTTTTGTTTCTCTTGAAGCACCTGGGGTAGGGATAAACCTCTACATTGGCCAAGCAGAAGAAATAGGTAATATATTTGTTTGTTCTTAGATATTTTGGGCAAGCAGATATCTGCATTATAAACATATGTTGTGTAGCAATGGAATGGGAAATGTGCACTCCTTGAAGTTTATTTTATTGCTTTGCATTTTCTCAGAATGATTTTTCTGGAAGATGGTGATTGCAAATCAGTTGTCATTGTCTTACAAAAGATGTACAGGTGACTTTGCATTCTGAAGCAGTGTAGCCTATTTCAAATGAACTCGATACTTGGGAAAACTCTGTGGTCACTTGGGTGAGAGCTAAAAAATGAGGAAAGGGATCCTTTTAGAAACTCTTCCAGACCCTTCATAGGCATTGCCCATTGCACAATTGAAGATTCAGAAATTTTCCTTGCCCTCATTGTTGCACAGGACTGCAGGATTTCCATCTTCTGTAAAAAAGGGACACAAAATCCCTTGCAATGTTCAAGATTTCTTTTTGGTGATTTCGTACTTCTGTAGATCAAATTGGATCCTGAAACCAAAGCACAGCTAACTTTTTGGTGGATAGACACTTTTTTTTTAAAGCATTAAATAGAATGGGTCTTCAGTCCTGCTGCTGATCAGCTGCCGTGGAGTCTCATATTTAATTTCTCAGTCTCAGTTTTTTCATCTTTAATACAGAGTGATGATACTCCTTGGAAGCTGCTGTGACGATTAACTGAAATAATAGAAATATAAAGTATCCACTGTGCTGGGTAAATAGTCCCTTAATAAATAGTAGTGATTTTAACTTATTGTTACTGGTAAAGCATTTTTTTCTTTACCAGTAATAATAAAAAAGCTCTCTTGGTGGGAAAAGAGTCCATTTCTTTATGAGTCTACAGTTATCCCAGAACCAGTAGACACCCACAGGGTTTGGTCTCTGGGAGGTCCCCAGACAGTTCATTCTGAAGAAAGAGGTAAGAGCAAAAAGGTTTTGTCTCAACACTTCGACCACAATGGGTATTACTCATGCTTGGCTCTTCTTAACCCCTCAGCTAAGAAGAATTGCTCTGTTCCAGTTGTGTTTTTCCATCATCAATCTTCTCATTAGTCTTTAGTACAAGTCTGTAAGGTAAGTGTTTTTATCCCTATTTTCTTATGAGAAAACTGAGGTGCAGAGGAATTAATACTAGCTGAGAAGAATTTAAACTCTGGTTTGTCTGACTTCTAAACCCCCGTCTCCATTGGGCCAGCATTAGCAGTTATGAATGATAGATGTTGTTGAAATACTTTACCTCAAGAGGGTCCCCTGCTTGGCTGTGTGGGAAAGTGTGAACACTCTAGCTTTTTCTTAGAGATTCATGTTAGAGATACACACTGACATTCAGAAGGTTCTGGGAAGTCCTGCAGTGAAGGAACCTGTTGAATACTGCTTCTCCTGAACTTACTTGATGGTGGGGCTTTTTTTTTTTTCCGGTCTAATTGCTAGAGTCATAAACCATATAGAATTCTCCCACAAATGTTCTTTGGAAAACCTGGCACTTGGCCTAGCTGCCTCCTGATTACAGTCCTGTCTGGGAGAACAGCACACACCCTCAGATAGCTTCTGGTGGTCAGTATGGTTTCCTCGTCTTTCTTCCACTTTCATGGACCCAGGCATAATCATCAGCTTAGTCTTACAGAATTCCCCTTATTCATTGAAGACCCCAAACAGGAGCACATGCTTACAGCGTTATACTGGAAGGGTAGTGGTGGAATAGGCCCTTGTAGAGCAGTCTGCCAGGGACTCCTGTATCCCCTCTATGCTCCTTTGTCATCTTTAGTCCATAGACCTCAGGCTGTAGAACCTCTGTTTCAGCTGGTGCCAAAAAGCATGCTGCAGCAGAGTGAGCCTGAAGGAGGTGTCTGTGCTCGTGTTTCACGCTCCGAGAGGGGAGAATTAAACAATTAGACGTGCTCACCTGCCACACTGGGGACTGGGGTTTGTTGTCAGTTGATGACTGTGGGTTCTGAATTTGGGGTTCTCGGGGCCAGAGCTAGAGGACAGATTTCTCACAGAAGTCAGCATCTCTAGGAAAAGCTGAGTTTCTCGTATGGGAAACCATGCAGTTCACGTCTAGAATGACAGAGGTGGAGCAGAATCAAGGTCATGGTGGCTGAGGAAGGCGTGGACATTCAGTAGAGATGCACTTAGAAAGAAAATCAAGAATAAGTAAGAGCAACTCGGGCAGGCTGGGCTAGTACTTGAAGGGTGCTTGGAGGCCAAGGTTGGATTGGCTCCAAGGGCCATCTTTTGTTCTTTTGTGTTTTTACATTGGGAAATGAATAGTGATTAAGATGAAAGGAACTGAACCGTGTCAAACAGTCTCACCCTCCAGTTCTGCCGGCTCCCTCTACTCCTCCCCCGCCCCCCACAGTAGAACCCTTTTAGCAGAAACCTCGGAAGACTTTTCCTTTGGCAGATTATGAGTGCCAATGATGAGTCACTATTTTATGTTTATGCTTTAGAATCATCCTTGGTGTGTATTGGTAGGGGCAGCAGCACTGAGCAAGTTTCAGTCTGTTTTTTGCCAAGATCCACCTTTTTGGTGGTTTTTATCATCGATCATGGCATCCTCAGGTCTTGGTGAAGGCTGCAGAGACTCCCCGCCTCTTGAGCCAGAGAACCCCTTTCAGGCCCTAGGGCATCGTTTCTTTAGACTCCTTTAGCACACTAAGTACTTATCTCACGCTGACAGAGGGCAGGGAATGGAAGGAGCTTAGATTGGCCCACATAATGGAAAATTCCCAGATCATTTTTATCGGCTTTATACCACCCAGGGTTGTCTTCAAAGGCACTTACACTGCTTCCAAACGTGTGTGGGAGTAATGAGTGGCACCTGGCCATAACCAGCTCTTGTTTTGGTGAGAAATAAAATGGGGTGTTTTGTTTTACCTGTTACCTGAGGAAATTAAATTATTATCGATTAATAATGTAAAAATTCTAACAAAAAATTAATAATGTAAAAATTCTAATAGCAAGTTATTTTTTCTAAATAACCCAAAATTCTCAAACAATTCTCATTTCTTTCTGTCATGATTTAAAATTTTTCTTGAAAAATGAATGTATAAGTACTACCCATTTTCTAGTTTAATAAAAGACTTGTGTCATTAAATAGCATGTATTTGTGCTTGAAATGATGGACTAATAATTACTTTTAGCATTCATTTTTTTAAAGGGCTCTGGATTACAAATATTTTTTCCCTTATTCATTCATTCATTCATTCACTTGGCATTTTTCAAACACCTGCTATGTGAAAGGTACTGTGTAGGTGCCAGAGATTCAGGGAGTATCTAGAAAGAAAGGTATCCATGGAGCTTACAATCTAGCAGAAATATACTCAATTTTGATGCTTTTTAGTTCTTAGTGAATCTTTTATATGGACTTTTGTTTGTTGTGTAATGAGTTGACTGAGGAGCGGCTGAGAACCACATGCCTTTAGAGAGAGAAATTTTTTTCCTGGGGAAAAAATTGAGTTTGAAGTATATCACTTCCTGTTATTGCATCCGTGTTGCCTACTCAGTGTCTAACTCTGTGTATTCATAAAACGGGGTAAAGAAAAGTAGTATAAAAATGGAAGCAGAGTCCAAGGGAGATACGCAGAGCAGTGTTTCTCAGACTGAGATGTGGGGAGTGCTTGTGTCAAAGTCCCATGAAGGGTGCACTTTTAATTGCAAATTCCTAGGCCCCCTTGGACTGCTTGAATCCAAGTATTGGCAGTAAAGCCTGGGAGTATGCCTTTTAAAATAATCTCCCCTGGTAAGTTTTGCAGTACTCATGTAGGAGAGCATGGATCTAGGCACATGGAGAAACTCACCAGGACCAAATGTCCTACCTCAAAGGTTGAGGAAAAACCCAGCAGACATGCTCTCATAGGCACTGCAGATAACCTTTGAGAAATGTCTGAGGATGGAGAGAACAGAGGCAATGGCGAAATAGTGCTTCAGTTTCAAAAACAAGAAAAGAGTAGATCCCAGAAGCCACTGCCTTATAACCCTGACATGACCGCTGGAAAAATTCTATTCCAAACAGATGGAGTCAAAGCATTTAGAGGAAAATATGATAATCACTAGGCATCATTGTGGGTTTGCTGGAACATTGTTTCCAGTAGAGAATGTCAAGCTCTGCTGCACATTAGAATTACCTGGGGAGCTTTTAATACTCTTGAAGTCCAAACTGCACTCAATACCAGTGACATCAGAATCTCTGGGGATGGGGCCCAGGCATCACTAGTCTTCAAATCCCCAGAGACTCTCAATTTGGTGACGTGGCCTCTGAGCATTGAGAGTTTTAAAAGCTTCCCAGGTGATGCTAATATGCAACAGAGTTTGACAGCCAGTTTGTCTATGTGACGTTAGGTAAGTATCTTGGTTTTCTTGCACTGTGTATAAATTCTAGGTAATTTTAAAAGTCTCTGCGACCTTTAAAGCCGCTGCCCAGGTGGTGCAGCCAATGTCTCTGCCCATGCTGGAGACATAAGAGATGCAGGTTCAGTCCCTGCATGGCTATCCACTCCAGTGTGGGTTACTACAGAAAGGAATTTAGTTGAAAACTCCCATGGGATGATTGTGAAAGATCCAATATAGCAGTCTCAGCTAGCCCATCAAAAGGCCTGGTGAGTGTGAGGGCAGACTTTGGAGGGGCCTCAGAAATGCCTGGAGAGCTTGTTTGAAAAGGGCATTTTTCTAGGGAGGCCTTCAGCCTCCGTTTTTTTTTTAAGCGAGTATGCCAACTGATGCTGAGGAACAGTGTCAGAGAACTCATTGTCAACTAAAAAAGGTGCACAGCATGAGAGTTGTGAGCTAAGTTTTCTTTGGGGCAAAATGAGGACTGCAGCCCAGGAGACAGCACCTCAGATAACTCTGAGAGACTGCTCTAAAGAGGCAGTGGGGCAAGGTCAATATATAAGATTTTGGTGAATGGGGAGTTTAATGCAATCAAACACTTATTTTACAAAAGGTTTTCTGCTAGTCATGAGCTGATGTCGTCATAACGGGATTTAGTGCTTTTCTGGGCTTTACTAGATATGAAGAGATGCAAGGATTGAGATCATGAAATCAGTTCCTGAAAATATCTATCTAGAGGCCTGTTCACTAGTTTCCCTGGAGCACAGAGTGCCTCACTCTCCACCCTGAACTCCCTTCAGAGTGTATCGAAGGTCAACAGCCGCAGCAGCACAGGATTCAGTCCCCACAGAAGCAGACTGCAAATGCCCTTGACAAGTGCCAATTTGTAGTTGACATCATTTTGATTTGAATTTTGGTGTAATTGTATAAATATGTTGTCTCATAGTCATTTTCCAATTGGTGTATTTAAAAGCCTAGATAGATATATTAATAACTATTTTGAGCTTAAAACCAAAGCTATTAATTTGTGTCAGATCCTTCGTATTGCATTACCTATATTTCAGTTATAAAATCGTTTGCTCTTAAATTTCAATTTTTCTTTTCATTTTAATGCTTTATTTTTTAGGGTATTGATCTGACTAGACACAGGCAAGATATAATTTATTGTGTTGCAGAAAAGCAGCCTATATCTGCTGTGTTGCTGCTGCTGTGTTTTGGAAAATAAATCAGGATTAGATTATGTCTGATCACTTTCCACATCACATGACGAACAGCAGTTGAGGAGAAGCATGAAATGAATCCTGCTGAGCAGCCCTTGGATACCTTGTTGTTAACGGGCGCTTTCCTCCCTCCCTTGTGTGTCCTCCTCATCAGGATCTGTGACCCAGGTGAATCAGTCAGGAGGGGCTCTTCACAGCGCAAAGGGAAGCACTTTTCACACTGTTGTAGAATGAGAACATACATAATTTAGAAGACATGGGCTGTGGTACTTCATCTGCAACAAAAGACAAGAAATCTGAGACAGGTGAGTGCCAGGAGTGTGCCTGTCTTCCTGAATGAAAAGGGGAGGGCAAGCTGGATTCACCCCCAGCCCCTTTCTCAGTTATTCACATGGTTCTCAAGCTGCCCAGAGAGATTTTACACGAGACATCATCACTTGAACTAAAGGTTAAATATTGGGATAATGTTGGAAACTACCTTTAGGAAGATGTAGCTCTGAATTTATAATGTGCCAGAAAGTATTATCTGAGAGATATTTTATGTTTGATTTGATTTCAGTTGAAAATGTACCAATATAAAATCTCAATTTAAAACTCAGTGGCAGGGAACAAGAAAGCCTCTCTGTAAATTTTTATCTGTTTATTCAGTACACTTATAAGTAGCTCTATCCATACCTACGTGACATTTGGTAGCATCATTGAATTTTTATTAGATTTTATAACTCAATGATCAGATTGTTATTTATAGCTGTTCAATACAGAACTTCATAAAAAAAAGAACTTCATGAGATTTGCTTCATGTTTTTAGAATATTCTAGGTAGAATTTGAGAAATGCTAGATCATCTGCTTCCCAAAAAGAGTGTTGTTTCTAAATAGATGATGTGCACCCCCACTACTCCGCATGTAATTAGAGGCTTCTGTATTTCCTTTGTTTACTTTGTACTGAGGTTCTTTCTCATAGATACTAGAATCTAGTTGAAACTCACTTGAATGTTTCTTTACTAGACATAGTCTCCACATGCAAATTAAACCCAAAACAAACAGGCTAGGATGATTGTGTGAATAACTTGCTCTTAAACTCCATTCCTGTGTTATCTTGGTTATATTAATAGATAATTTTCCCAGTTTCTATTCCACATCTTTGTTTTAGCAGTTCACTCAGGCTTAATATGCAGAGTTTAGGATACAGAGTATTCTATCCTAATTAGTGTGGGATGTTTTCCTTTGGAAATCAAATGCTGGTCTCCCTCCCAGCTGACTTAACGCCAGTGAGTTAGCAAATTAATCCTTGACAGTAGAGCAACAGAGATGCACTAAGTCTTTGAAATCTATAAGCATGTCATGAAATAAATCTTTCAAGAGCTCCAACTGAACTAAGTCCATGGTAGTAATTTATTATGAGAGTAGAGATTACCCAGAGTTTTAAAAATGTAGCCAGATTTCTTAGATTAAAAAAAAAAAGCCAAGCCCAATATGTAAATGTAGATTCTTTTTCTGAAATGCGTTTCAACTTTTAAAACGTTGCATGTAAATGAAAACATTAATTTTGAATTTTCGATTGCTGTTTCTTGTAAATAATTTATTGAGATGAAATTCATGTAAGACAAAAATTAACCATCTGAACCATTCAGTGGCATGTATACAAAGTTGTGTAACCACCACTTTCATCTAGTTCTCAAACTTTTCCATCACTGCAAATTAAAATCCCTTATTTATTAATCAGTTTCTCCATATTTCCCTCTTCCCCCAGACCCTGGCAACTGCCAATCTGTATTCTTTTTCTGTGAATTTACCTGTTCTGGACATGTCATGTAAATAGAATCTTAGATGATATGACCTTTTCCTCTGGCTTCCTTTACTTAGTATAATGTTTTTGAGGTTCATCCATGTTGTAGCATGCATCAATATTTCATTCCTTTTTAAGGCTGGATAATATTTCATCATGTGTATGTATTACATTTTTTTTGTATCACATTTTTTAGTCCATTCATTTGATGGACATTGGGTTTTTTCTACCTCTTTAGCTACTGTGAATAGTGCTACTATGCACATGAATGTATGTATACTTATTTGAGTCTGTGTTTTTAATTCTTTAGGGTATATACCTAGTGAAATTTCAGGGTCATTTGGCAATTTTGTGGTTAACTTTTTGAGCAAATGATAAACTGTTTTCCTGGATCACTTTTTAATAATAGCAGCTTTATTGAGATATAATTCACATAGTCCACAATTCACCAGTTTAAAGGGTAAAATTCAGTGACTTTTTTGGTATATTGATAGAGCTATATAAACCATCACCACAGTCAATTTTGGAACATTTTCATGCCCCTGCTCCCCAAACCAGTAGCAGTTACTCTCCTACCCTATACCTCCCCAGCCCTAGGCAGTCACAAATCTACTTCTGTCTATATGTTTGGGCTGTTCTGGACATTTCATATAAACATAATCAGACAATATGGGGTTTTTCATGTCTGACTTCTTTTATTCAGCATAGTGTTTCAAAGTTTATCCATGTCATGTCATGAATCGGAACTTCATTCTTTTGTATTGCTGAATAATATTCCATTATATGAATATGTAACCTTGTATTCATCAATTCATCGATTAATGGGTATTTGGATTGTTTCTACTTTTTTACTATAGTGAGCAATGCTACTATGAACATTCATATACAAGTTATTATGTAAATACATGTTTTCAGTTCTCTTGGTTATTGACCTTTGAGTAGAATTGCTGGGTCATATGGTAGCTCAGTGTTTAACATTCTGAGACATTTCTAAACTCAGTAGTGTATGAGTGTTCTTATTTCTCCATATCCTCAGCCATACTTGTTATCGTCTTTCCTTTTGCTTATAACCATCCTAGTGGGTATGGAGTGGTATCTCATTAGGGTTTTTATTTGCATGCCCCTAATGACTAATGATGCTGAGCATCTTTTCATATATTTATTAGCCATTTGTAGATCTTTGGAGAAATATCTGTTCAGATCATTTGCTAATTTTTTAATTATTTTTTGTAAGACTTTAAAAATATATTCTAGTTACAAGTTCCTTATCAAATGTGTGATTTGCAAATATTTTCACCCATTCAGTGAGTTGTCTTCTCATTTTCTTGATAATGTTCTTTGAAGCACAAAAGTTTTAATTTTGATGAAGTCCAGTTTATTTTTTCTTTGTTTATTTGTGCTTTGGGGTCAAATCCAAGATTATTTGTACTTCTGTTTTCTTCTAAGAATTTTTTAAAAATTATTTATTTATATATTGGCTATACTAGGTCTTTACTGTGAGCTGGCTTTCTCTAGTTGCATTAAACAGGGGCTACTCTCTAGCTGTAGTTTGCCGGCTTCTCGTTGCAGTGGCTTCTCTTGTTGCAGAGCACAGGCTCTACGTGCATGGGCTTCAGTAATTGTGGCTCCAGGGTTCTAGAGCGCAGGCTCGGTAGTTGTGGTGTGCGGGCTTAGTTGCCTTGTGGCATGCGGGTTTAATTGCCTTGCGGCACGTGGGATCTTCCCAGACAAGGGGTCGAACCTTTGTCCCCTGCATTGGCAGGTGGATTCTTAACTATTGGATCACCAAGGATGCCCAAGTATTTTGTATTTTTAGCTCTTCCATTTAGTTCTTGAACAATTTTGAGTTAATTTTCACATGTGGTATGAAGTAGGGACACAGATTTGTCCTTTGGATGTCAATAGTTGTCCCAATACCATTTGTTGAAAAGACTATTCTTTCCCCATTGAATGATCTTGGCACTCTTGCCAAAAGTCAGTTGACCATAAATGTCAGGGTTTTATTTTTGGACTCTCAATTCTATTCCATTGATCTATATGTCCAATCCTATGTCCTGGCTGGACTATCTAATATGTCCAGCCAATACCATACCATCTTGATTACTGTAGATTTTGTAGAAAGTTTTGAAATTGGAGGTGTGAATCCTTCAACTTTCTCTTTTTCAAGATTGTTTTGGCTTGCTGGGTCGCTTGCATTTCCATATGAATTTTAGAATCAATTTCTTAAAAGAAACCAGCTGGAATGTTGGTGTGGATTATGTTGAATCTGTAGATTAATTTGGGAAGTATTCTTAAACAGTTAAATCATCTGATTCATGAACATGGGGTATCTTTCCACTTATTTAGGTCTTTAATTTCTTTCAATGATGTTTTGTAGTATTCAGAGTTTAAGTTTCACTCTTTTCTTTTGTTAAATTTAACCCAGGTATTTATTCTTTTTGATGCTATTGTAAATGAAATTGTTTTCTTAATTTCACTTTTGGGTTGTTCATTGCAAGTGTATGGAAAAACAGTTGATCTTTGAATGTTGATTGATCTTATATCTTGAGACTTTGCTAAGCTCATTTATTAGCTCTAATAAATTTTTAGTGGAGTCCTTAGGATTTTCTATTTATAAATCATGTCATCTGCAAATAAAGGTAGTTTTGTTTCTTCCTTTCTATTCTTTGCCTTTGATTTCACTTTCTTGCTTGACTGTCCTGGCTGCAATCTCTGTTACTGTTAAATAGAAATGCAACAGTAGCTTCCTTGTCTTGTTCTTGCTCTTAGGGGGAAAGCATTCCGTCTTTAACCTTTAAGTGTGATACTAGTTGTGACCTTTCTTTTTTAATGGATGCTCTTTATCAGGTTGAGGAAGTTCATTTCTAATCCTAGTTTATTTATTTTTTTAAATTAAAAAATGGTATTTAATTTTGTCTAATGCCTTATCTGCATGTATTGAGATGACCATGTAGTTTTGTTTTTTATTCTGTGTTATTGAGTACATTAATTGAATTTCAGATATTGAACTAACTTTGTATTCCTGATATAAGTCCCACTTGATCATGGTATATAATCTTTTTTGTATGTTACTGGATTCAGTTTGCTAGTATTTTGTTCAGGATTTTTGCTTCTATATTCGAAAGATATATTGGTCTCTATTTTCCTTTTCCTTTGATGTCTTTGTCTGAATTTGATATCAGGGTAGTACTAGTCTTATCGAATGAGTTGGAAAGTATCCCATCTCTTCCATAGTTTAAAAGAGTTTGTGAAGAACTGAATTAATTCTTTAAATGTTTGGTAGAATTTGTCAGTGAAGCCATCTAGGCATGGGCCTTTCTTTGTGGGTAGTTTTTTGATTACTTTTTCTACTCTACTTGTTATAGTAAAGTATATTGTCACATTTTCTATTTCTTCTTGATTCATTTTCAGTAGTTTGTGTCCTTTGAAGAACTGGTTCATTTCATCTGAGTTATTTCTTAGCACATACTTGTTCAGAGTATTCCCTTATTCTTTTTAGTCTTCCATTATCTTTTGTTGAATATATCAATCAATGTTTATTATAAATTCCATAGTAATCTGTTGAAAACTGATACAGTGTGTTTGTTTATATTTACCATAAAAATTTTTCTCATTCAAAAATATTATAAGATTGAGAAAGCAACTGGAAATAATCATTCATCATTCTGCTACCCAGTTTTTTTTGATATAGTTTATATTTTTGATCATCCTAAATAAATAGTAATTTTTTTATAGCCTCACTTTTGGCACTGAGACATTATTGTGTAAACATTTCTCAAATTGTTATGCTTTGTAAACATCATTTTAGCCATTGCTAAATGTTTCATTAGTGGATAGGCCATAATAGAGTTAATTGTTCCTCAATATTTGACATTTAGGATTGAAGAATTTCTTCATGTAAAGATTTTTTTCTTATTTTGGATTATTTCCATATCTAGGTGATTTGACATGAAATTTCTGTGTCAAGGGCTATGAGTGTTTTGAAAGGTTTCTTGATAGAAAAGGATAGTTATTATTTCCCTATTATTAACTGTTTTACAGAGAGTATTGACAATATTCTGCATGTATTTTATTTAGTCCTTGCAATAAACCTGAGTAAAGTGTTATCATTACTTTTTGTCCTGAGGAAGAACCTTGTGCTCAGTGATTAGGTAACTACTTGTCAAGATTATCCCTGAGTTGGGATTTGAATCCAAGGAGTTCTGAATACAATGTTTTTTTGCCATCAACCATTACACCCTTTCATGGTGCCTTCCAAAATTGCTGTTATTGGAAACTAGCTAAATGTATACATGTAAAGTACCTTTTATTTGCATAGTGCTTTTATAGTTGGACAAAATCTTTCATATATATTTGATCTTCACAATCTGTGAAGGATTGTTCTCACTTTGCAGAAAAGGAAACAGGCTTTGAGAGGCAAAGTGATTTGCTTAAGAATACATAACTAGTAAGTGGCAGAGCCAGGACTAGAGCTTGCTTCTGACTAATGTGAAGGATTTTTTCCCCACCTTGGTCATTGAGCCCCACCACAGCATTCTGGCATTTTTGAGAAACAATAGCCTACATATAAAATTGAGGCTATCCCTTTCTTGTGGGCTATCCGCCTTCCATGTAGAGAAATGGCATTGTTGTTGTGTTATTGTTGTTGTTAGTTTGATTCTTTTGTGATATGCAGTATGGGAGAGAATAGTTGTTGCCAAAACTCTTAGAGGAAGCTTTGATTAATTTCTTTTTCTTCATGAGGAAATGGAGACTTAGATTAAAGAGCTGCCCAAAGTCATGTACTAGTTGATGTCTGAGTCTGAGTTGGAACCAGCTCTGACAGATACCAAAGTTCATGCTCCTTTTGATATGCTGCCCTGACATGTAAAACTGGAATTTATCCAAAAAACCAGAAATTAAACATTGCAGTTTCATTCTCCTGAACTTCACTTTACACTTAAAATTTTATATTGATGGGTTTTGAATGAATAATCTATTACCTTTTTTTTTTCCTGCAGAGCACTTTGAAAACACTATATTTTCTTTTATTTTTTTCCCTTGAGACCACTTAGAAATGCATTTATTCATTTATCTTAAGTGCTAGGGCTCCTACAAAGTCTATCTAGCATTTTTGGCTTTGAAGTTTGATGCTTTTAAGCTATGACAAATGGAAATTTTCTCTAATGGATATTGTTCTTTTAAAAAATATTTGTCCTCTATTTTTGCCTAAAAATGTAAAAATACTAAATAGCAATCTGTTAGAAAAATAAAATTCAGCATAGCAAATTTGAAGATCTAATTGGCTTTATTGAATGATTCATGAATCAGGCAGCATTCCATCTAGAAAACAGAAAAGAACTTCAAAAAGCTGCAGAAAAGGAGAGATTTTTAAAGACAGAAAGGGAGTGGGACAAGGAAATCATAAATGAAAAGAACTATTTCAGGCAAGGTCAACTTCCTTTGGGGAAAAACAGGGGTCTGTCCCACTGATTACCTCACTAGTGCTGGCCAGGAAATTCTAGACAGGTTAAGATTACATTCCTAGGAGAGGCTGAAAGTGCAGTTAGGTTAGGTACTAAGTTTCTGTTTGCTGACATGGAGCTTAGCACAAGTGACTCCATTTGGGGCCTGTTGCCTCTTTTTTTTTTTTTTTCCACCAATTCTCTTGTTTTCATCAGACTCTCAGCCTGAGAGACGTGAAACAAAACAAAACATTAGTACCACTCCCAGCTAATCTCTTGAGTTCTTGAAATTTTTGTTGATCTTTTGTGTGCTATTCACAGGTCAGTGTTATTAATCTCTGTGATATGCATAGGCCATGACTTTATGTTCACAATTTTTAAGTCTGTAATTTTCTTATTCCTTTTCTGATATTCCAGTGTTAGAGAGTTCATTTGCTTAGTGATGAGTGGCTGTAGTCATTCTTTTAAAGCTTTTGAGAGGATAGTGTTCCAGGGAGACTGCTGTGATTATGATAAGCAGGATAATTCCCAGTGTTTGTGGTGTACTTCTAAACCATAGTGCCCAAGACTCAAACCAATCAAAATCAAATAAGTCAAGGAAAGACCCTAGTGAAGGATTTACCTTTTTAAGTGACTTGTTCTGTGATCTTAAGTAGCTGAGTTTCAACTTCCCCAGAAATGTTAATCTAGGTGCAGCAGGTGGTGTTGGCCACAGCAGACACTTCCCTTACAAAGCTGAAAGATAATCAGGGACTATCCACCAACGGGAATTTGCTCAAGGAATATGACTCAAGGAACTCAAACTGGGCCTCTGTAACAACCTAGACGGGTGGGATGGAGAGGAAAGTGGGAGGGAGGTTCAAGAGGGAAGGGACATATGTATACCTATGGCTGATTCATGTTGATATTTGGCAGAAACCAACACAATTCTGTAAAGCAATTATCTTTCAATTAAAAAATTAAATTTTTAAATTAAGAAAAAGCATAATCAAGGGCTGTCCAATTATCAAGAACAACTTTGGCCATAGAGTCTCAGGATTTTCACTGGGCAGCTTTTGCTTTAGCAACAAATACTGCAGTAAGATAAAGAGTTAAGGAGAGATTCCTGATCATAGCCTATTTACATTTATTTTTGACCAGGGAAGTAGGGACCAGCCCAAGAAAGCAAATCCTGAATCATGAAAGCCTCCTGGTAGGTTCTTTATAACTTGACAATGCAAATTCAGGGGAGTTTACCAATGAGGTGTCTCTGTGGACAGTTAGGGGAACAGTTAGGTCACCTAAGAGACATTGCCCAGTTATGCACCAGTCATCTAGATATTCATAAACCCAAGGAGAATGTTAATCACCATGGACAAAGATAAATCCTGTCAGGGCACAAACTACTTCCAATAAGGTAGTACTGTAAAGAGACAGCTCAGGTTTTTTTGATGATGACAAATTTAGCAGTGAAAGGTTACCCCTCCCCTTGGCAATGGGCTGGGAGATACTGGGGATGGTGTTACCTTTCCAGGCCAATCCCAGAGTGAAGGAAAGAAAGAGAAGAAGAAAGGGTTTCATGTTTAAAGTTTGAAGTCTGCTTTTTAGAAACTTTTTTGGCTGCTCTTTGAGACCTGTGGGATCTTAACTTCCCCGACCAGAGATCGAACCTGTGCCCCCTGCAGTGGAAGCACAGAGTCTTAACCACTGGATGACCAGGGAAGTCCTAGAGTATGAAGTCGTGATCCAACGTCTTGGGAGGAAGCAGTCCATATTAATGTCAGCTATTTGTCTTTTTGTCAGTCTGATTAGGAGGTCACTAGCGTTTGTGTAGGACAGATACCAGGTGGGCTGTGAAATGTGTCCCGAAAGTTCAAGTTCCTAAAGTTTGGCTGTCATCTGGATAGTGAAGCATATCTGGTATAGTCCCTTCCGAGGAGATTCAAGGTCAGTCTTTGTTCTTAGTGATTCCAGGTCAAAAGGGTAGGAGAAAATTGGAAACATTAGTTTGGTGAGTTATAGCCAGATATTTGAGGAAACTACAAGAATATAGGATCTGGTCTAATTTATAGGTATTTAACAAAAACCCCAAAGACAGTGATGGAGAAGGAAATGGCAACCCACTCCAGTACTCTTGCCTGGAAAATCCCATGGATGAAGGAACCTGGTAGGCTACAGTCCATGGGGTCACAAAGAATTGGACACGACTGAGCGACTTCACTTTTACTTTCACTTTCAAAGACAGTGAACTGGATTAGAATCTAATATCTACAAAGGTGCAAGCATCTTTCTTTCTAGAATTACCCCTGAAATCAAAGATAATCACAGTAAAACTAATTTATTTGCATTATACTTGGCCTGATTATTTACATCGGTGCAGGAAGAATAGTAATTGACAATATGGGTTCTTTTTAAGACTGCTTTGCTAGAACCTTGTAAGTAAGGTACCAGGTCAACTTTTTCAAGGGACTTTATTGGCTCCATAAAGTCAGCCTTAGTTCTTTAAAGCTGTCTGGTCATATCTGAGCCTATGTACATTTCTCTCAAATATAACATTCCAGTTAAAGCTTTTGTAATGAGTGTTTCCGATTGTGTCCTGTTACAAGGATAACAGATTCTCATTCAGCTTATGTAAATAACTATTTGCCATAAAAAGAATGCTCAAGAGTCTCCAAATTTCAGAGGAGTCAGGTAGGGAAAAAAAGTTAATGTTTCATATTTGTTTACAAAAGGATATTTTACCAAATTGTTTTAAGTCATAGATAGCTTAAGAGAAAAAGTTTCCTCAAATCTGGACAAGCAAAACATTAAAGAACCAGCAGTGCTTCAAGCAAAAAGGAATAAAAATTATAATCACCCTTTTCAGTTCATTCAGTTCTATGTTATTAATTCTTGTTCTGTTTTAATACATTTCCCCCCATTAGTTCTAGACATTCTTACCCAGTTCAGTATTTTTTTAAATTTTATTTATTTATTTTAAATTAATTTATTTTAGTTAGAAGATAATTACAATATTGTGATGGTTTCTGCCATACATCAACATGAATCAACCATAGGTATACATGTGTCCCTCCAGATCCTGAACACCCCTCCCCCTTCCCTCCCCACTCTATCCCTCTGGGTTGTCCCAGAGCACTGGCTTTGGGTGCCCTGCTTCATACATCGAACTCACGCTGGTTGTCTGCTTTACATGTGGTAATGTGTATGTTTCAGTGCTATTCTCTCAAATCATCCCACCCTCTCCTTCTTTCATGAAGTCCAAAAGTCTGTTCTTTACATCTGTGTCTCCTTTGCTGCCCTGCATGTAGGATCATCAGTACCATCTTTCTAAATTTCATATATATGTATTAATATATAGCATTTGTCTTTTACTGATTTACTTCACTTTGTATAACAGGCTCTAGGTTCATCCACCTCATTAGAACTGACTCAAATGCTCCTTTTTAACAAATGGCTAACAAACACATGAAAAGATGCTCAACATCACTCATTATCAGAGAAATGCAAATCAAAACCACCATGAGGTACCACTTTACACCAGTCAGAATGGCTGCCATCCAAAAGTCTACAAGCAATAAATGCTGGAGAGGATGTGGAGAAAAGGGAACCCTGTTACACTGTTGGTGGGAATGCAAACTAGTACAGCCACTGTGGAGAACAGTGTGGAGATTGCTTAAAAAACTGGAAATAGAACTGCCTTATGACCCAGCAATCCCACTGCTGGGCATATACACCGAGGAAACCAGAATTGAAAGAGACAGGTGTACCCCAAAGTTCATCACCGCACTGTTTACAATAGCCAGGATGTGAAAGCAACCTAGATGTCCATCAGCAGACGAATGGATAAGAAAGCGGTGGTACATATACACAATGGAATATTACTCAGCCATTAAAAAGAATACATTGGAATCAGTTCTACTGAGGTGGACAAAACTGGAGCCTATTATGCAGAGTAAAGTAAGCCAGAAGGAAAAACAATAATATAGTATACTAATGCATATATATGGAATTTAGAAAGATGGTAACAATAACCCTGTATGTGAGACAGCAAAAGAGATGCAGATGTATAGAACAGTCTTTTGGACTCTATGGGAGAGGGCAAGAGTGGGATCATATGGGAGAACGGCATTGAAACATGTAAATTATCATATGTGAAATGAATCGCCAGCCCAGGTTTGTTGCATGATACAGAGTGCTCAGGGCTGGTGCACCGGGATGACCCAGAGGGATGGAATCAGGAGGGAGGTGGGAGGGGGATTCTGGAAGGGGAACACATGTACACCCATGGTGGATTCATGTCAATGTATGGCAAAACCAACACAATAATGTAAAGGAAAAAAATTTTTTTTAAATGCTCCTTTTTATAGCTGAGTAGTACTCCATTATGTATATGTACCACAACTTCCTTATCCATTCATCTGCCAATGGATATCTAGGTTGCTTTCATGTCCTAGCTATTGTAAATAGTGCTGCAGTGAACAGTGAGGTACATGTGTCTTTTTCAATTTTGGTTTCCTTGGGATATATGCACAGCAGTGGGATTGCTGGATCATATAGCAGTTCTATGCCAAGTTTTTTAAGGAATCTGCCCACTCTTCTTTATAGTGGCTGTACCAGTTTGCATTACCACCAACAGTGTAAGAGAGTTTCCTTTTCTCCACACTCTTTCTAGCATTTATTGTTTGTAGACATTTTGATGATGGTCATTCTGACCAGTGTGAGATGACCAATTCAATATTATGATCTTAAAGTTATCAGAAACTTGTGTTTGCCAAATCCTTTCCATGAATCTCCTTGAAGATGGGTCACTTCTGCAGCAACATTTTTGCAGAAGCATCTGAGTAAAATAATAACTGTAAATGACAGAAGACTTTAAAAAAATGCCTGTTGTTAGAGATTTAATGAGAATTTATTATAATGGAATTGACAAGGAAATGTGGTTATTTCTGTGACACTCAACATTGTAAAATGATAACAGGAATTATGTTGATAATATTATTCCAGGACATTTCATTCAGACTTTAGGACTTGCATATGGTGTCTGGAACATTTATAACTTATACAAGTACAACATAAAGGCTTAGTATTACTTCTTATTTGATGATTCTTGCTATGGAACTTAACATATCAAACAAGTCTGATTAGTTTAACATCTTCATTTTTTTGAGGAGAGGAAACAAATCTCTTGAGATTTTCTAGAGGCCCTCTGGAAAATACCAAAGTTAGTTCGAGGTTCAAAATAACTTCATTCAGAGTTTTATTTTGGGGAAGCTTGTCAGAATTATCAAAAAAGTTTTAAAACACTTGTCAAATAGGATCATAGGTCACTCAGAAATGATGCTTAGTTATCCATTTTATCATAGTGACAAAGACTTTCCAGGAAAACACAGAAAGTTATTTTTTAAACACCTTAGATCATTAAAAAAAAATTTTTTTTGACTTTTCTTTTTTTTAATTTTTATTTTTTTTATTGTTTTTGCCATACATTGTCATGATATCACCATGGGTTTACATATACTTCCCCTCCGGGTCCCCCCTCCCTCCTCCCTCCCCCCTGGGAAATCTCGCTGCACCAGTCCCGAGCATCAATCCTGGGCTGGCGATTGATTAGACACATGACGATTAACATGCTTCAATGCCCTTCTCCCATATCATCCCACCCTTACCCTCATCCACAAAGTCCACGAGTCTATTCTATACATCTGCGTTCCTTTTGTTGTCTCGCATGTTGGGTTCTCGTTACCGTCTTTCTAAATTCCATATATATGCGTTAATATACTGTATTGTTGTTTCTGCTTCTGGCTTACTTCACTCTGGATAATGGGCTCCAGTTTCGTTGGTGGGAATGCAAACTAGTACAGCCACTATGGAAAACAGTG
>ML660672.1:2214957-2339720 GCA_007570785.1 Antilocapra americana | reverse complement strand
TAGAGCTGTTTGCCTCTGAAAGGTTTTGGTAAATCCTTTCAAAGAGGCTTTAGAAGGTTTTTCTTTCCCTCTGGGTACATAGTTTCTTTCTGGTTCAGTGGAGGAGACCTAAAAAAATATTCCTATCAGGCTCTGAACATCAGCTTTTACTTTTTGACCAACTTCTGACCATAGAGCTACTTTTAAAAAATCCTTTTAAATATCTTATCAGTTTTCACTTGAGACAAACAGCATTTCCCAGTTTTCAGTTGGGACAGGCAGTAAATGTTGACAACCCCTTGGACTTCAGAGGCATCCCCATAGAAGGTACAAAATTTTTTAAAATTTTTTTCTCTTTTTGGGTGCTATAAGCAGTGATGTGGGAGAGCTGACTCTGGGAAGAATTCTCACCCTTAGCTGGCTTGTGCCAATTTTCCCAGGATCCCATCTGCAGACTCTGAGGGGGATTTAAAGTAGAGGGTATAGCTCCAATATCTGCCAGGCGCCAAGATTTTTCGCTAATTTTAGTTTCCCTTGGCTGTTTAAGGGAATAACATAGCAGTTTCCCTGTAAAGTCCCTCAGAGTCTCATCAACTCTGAGAGGGATCTACATGAAGGCCCTCCTTCAAGGGTAGATATGGGGGTGTAAGTCCAGTAACTTGGCCGACTTTCAAGGTCTTGTGGTCTCTTTGGAGTGGAAAGAAGGTTTAGACTGAGGATTACTAGAAGGAGCACTCAACTAGAGGAGGAAAGGTGGGGGTAGTACGCATTACGTCTGTCTTGCAGTCTTTTGTTTAGGTATCTCTTGTGCCTAATTTTTTGTTGGCCTTTTTCAGTGAATTTTTCAATGAAGCTATTCTGGAGTTATGAAGCTTTTTGGAATTCTACATACCAATTAAAATAGATGTCCCATTCTGTTTGTTTAATTTAGGAACCCTGCTTTCAAGTGCACTTCTTAAATGATCTTATCTAATTGGAATGTTCCTCTTAATGGCCATTGTAATTTCACTGAGGGCTGCTAGCAGTTTAGTAGGATCCTCAGCTGCAAATGAAGTTCAACCCACATTTCTGTCCAGCCATATCTCGCTGCACATGGGGTACGACCCACATTTCTTCAGCCATATTTTGGGGCCCCTAACCTGATGGCTCTCAAGCTAAGTTCCCAGGATCCAAAACAACAATCTTGTCTAGTTCCAGGTTGTTTTTGATAAGATTTTGTCATTTTTTGTAGATATTTAAAACTTTGTGAACCATAGTTTTTAGACATAAAATAAACATATGTGTCAGAAAGTGGCACACTCAACTCCTTGAATTTAAGGACCCTAGTTGTTGTTGTTTATTTATTTTTAGTTAAACCTTTGGATCTCTCTTAGCTAAGAAAGATGAATATGCTGCTGTATTGGAGATTGCGTGATGTTTTACAGTGTAACTCATTACACAAATTTTCTTGAGGTTGGCAGGCAACCTAATGTCAATCTGACCCATTCAGTGACCGCCTTGTCCTAACATGAGAGTCTTTTAGAGTTAGGTGGCAAGTACTTTGATAGCTTTCAAAGTACTCGACTTATGCCCACCAATTTTCGCAGATTTTTTTTCTTTTTTTTGGCTTCCAAGATTTCTATTAGCAGTAGCCTTTATCCATAAAAATAACAAGATAAACAGACGTGTGCACTTCATCACAATAGCCATAACGGAGATGTTAACAGTGAATTGGCCAAGAGAAGGCACTGTGTGCACCACCAACAATTCCCAAATTGGCAACTGGGAACTGGGGAAAAGTCACAACCAGCAGACCCCCAAAATGAGGACTGTGGATTGGCCTGGGTTTCTGAAAAGGGGTAATATATACTGGAAAAACAGTTAGATCAGGAGCTTCATGCAATGAGAGCAGAACTCAAAACTGAGAGGAAATTACCCACAGCCCTCAGAAATCGTGAGAAAGACAGAGACCTCAGAAGTGTGAGTACCATACCTTTGTTTCTCATCGTCTCTAAAGTCATGGGAAGTCTCCTTCAGTCCTGCTCATGCCACCAGCAAATCTGTTAAAAAAAAAAAAAAAAAAGCAACAAAATTCAACTGAGTAAATTTGAAGATCTAATTGACTTTACTTTGGTGTTAGAGAAGACTCTTGAGAGTCCCTTGGACTGCAAGGATATCCAACAAGTCCATCCTAAAGGAGATCAGTCCTGGGTGTTCATTGGAGGGACTGATGTTGAAGCTGAAACTCCAATACTTTGGCCACCTCACGCAAAGAGTTGACTCATTGGAAAAGACCCTGATGCTGGGAAGGATTTGGGGGCAGGAGGAGAAGGGGACGACAGAGGATAAGATGGTTGGGTGGCATCACCGACTCGATGGACATGGGTTTGGGTGGGCTCTGGGAGTTGGTGATGGACGGCGAGGCCTGGTGTGCTGGGGTTCATGGGGTCGCAAAGAGTCGGACACGACTGAGCGACTGAACTGAACTGAATTGGCTTTTTTCAGTGATTCATGAATGGGGCAGCATCCCATCTAGAAAATAAAAAGCTTCAAAAAGCTGTAGAAAAGCAGAGGTTTTTGAAGGCAGAAAGGGGTAAGATAAAGAAGTCATAAGCAAAAAGTAAGGAATATTTCAGGCAAGGTCACCTTCCTTTGCGAGAAGATAGGCATCTATCAGATTGATTACCTTGCTAGTGCTGGCCAGGAAGTTCTAGGCTGGTTAAGATTACATTACCTGGAGAGGCTGAAAATACAATTAGGTTAGGTATTAAGTCTTGGTTTATTGACATGAAGCTTAGCACAAATCTCTCCATTTTGGGCCTTTTGTTTCTTTTTTAACAGAAGCAAATATTTCTTTAATTCTTGTAATAATATCTAGTTAACTTAGCTATTTTAAAAAATCTAATAAATCAAACCATTCATAGCTTCATGAGGCATCCCCTCCCTTTACCCTGGCTCTGTATCCCCCCAACTCCACTATTTCCTAGTGTTAACTTCTTTCTAATGCTATATATTTGAATTTGGGACTTTCATGGAAAAACAGTGAACACCACTGTTTGCTTATCTTTGTTGTTCTTTAAAGAATTTTCTGAAAGAAAACTTAGAGGGGTCCTTGTCATCCTTCTTCTTACTATTACTGGAAGATACTTGGTTATAATCGCCATCAGGCATTCTTTACTGGCACTGTGTAGTCTAGCAAAAAATCCCTGTAAGGTGGGACCTCTTTCATTTTCCTCTTTAGTGAAATGGGACATTGGATAAGACATTCTTTAAAGTTCTTGCCACTCAAAGGACAGTCACTGTACTCTATAGCTGCAGGTGACGTGTAGACATAAGAAACATTGATTTTCCCCTTTTGCCTCCCTTGCTCACTCCCTTTAGCTTGTTACTCCATTAACATTTTCACAGGTTCTAGTGCCTTTCCTTTTTTTTTTAAAGAGGGAATTCGACCATTCTCCTTTGTTTTTCTGCCACCATCTTGTTTTTAAAAATTGCAAACCTTCAGAGAAGATGAAAGAGTAATACAGTGGATATCCATATACTTTACCTAGATTCACAAGTTGTTAATTTACCATTCTCTCTCTTCCCTCCTTTCTCTCTGGCTCCATTGCCATCTCTGTTTGAAAGTAAGTGGTAGACATCATGATATTTACCTCTGTATACTTTACCATTAATGTCCTAAATGGACAGGACTGATGTTGAAGCTGAAACTCCAATACTTTGGCCACCTGATGCAAAGAGCTGACTGTTTTGAAAAGACCCTGATGCTGGGAAAGATTGATGGCTGGAGGAGAAGGGGACGACAGAGGATGAGATGGCTGGATGCCATCACTGACTCAATGGACATGGATTTGAGTAGACTCTGGCAATGATGGACAGGGAGGCCTGGCGTGCTGCAGTTCATGGGGTCGCAAAGAGTCGGACATGATTGAAGCGACTTAGCAGCAGAGTGACTGAACTGAACTGAATGTCCTAAAGAGGCATATTCTCTTACATAACTATGATACTATAGTACACTGAAAAAATAAAATTAATAGAGTAATATTTTCTGGCATATAGTTCATATTCAGAATTTCCCAGTTGTGCAGAAGTGCCCTTTGTAGCTGTGTTTTCTTTCCCTTTGGAAGAAGAGCGTTCCCTAGCCTTCTTGTTCCCTCCATTCACTCTACTTTCTCTCCTCTTTTTCTGAGCTTGACCCTGAAGCGTGCATTCACACCTCTGTCTCCTATTTATCCCAGCATGGAATATAATTTAGACAAGTTCTTGAATGACCGTAAAATCCCATCTAGCTTTTTCAGTACTTAATTTGCTTGACTTCCTGGCAATACCTGCCCCTCCTGTACACTCCCTTCTTAAAATACTCAATGGCGCTTAGCTTCAGTGATAGCCTCTTCTCCTGGTTTTCCTATTATGTCTCTGTTTGAAGTGTTTATGAGAGCTCCATTTTCTCCCAACTTTTAAATATTGGGGCTCCTCTGGGTTTCTCTCGGCTCTCTTACTTGGTCACTCTGATGCTCTCCTTGGGTGACTTTACTCCTATGCCTTTAACTATCATCAGTATGTCAAAGCTGCTGTATCTTTATTTTCAGCTCATATCATATACTATAAACTCTGATTTGTTGGCCTCGACTGGGGATCATTTTAGACAAGTACATTTCTTTGTAAAAGGAGACTACTGTCTCCATCTGAAGTTACAATCCCTCTCAATAACAATTTTTAGTTACTCACTTTTTAATATGATAATGTGTTGGCTTTATGGTTTATTGACACTACAAACAGTTATTGCTTACATGAAACAGGCAAACAAAAAGCCAGTCAACCTTCTTGTTCTTTATACCACTTAAATTCACCTTCATCTTTTCCCTTTTTACTGTGTGATTAATCCATCTCTGCTTTAGAGATGTGAAGTATTTGAGACTCTGACCTTGACTCTTTAGATAGCCACTCTAGTACTTTAGAAGGTAGAAGGTAGTGCTGAAAGGATATGAAGTCCCACTTCTTTACTATTTTTGGCCAAATTCCAGTCTTGACTAAATTCACTAAGAAGCTAGCATTATAGTTGGATCCTGTTAATTACTAGAAAATCCTGTTACAGATACATATCATTCAATATAAGAAAGGGCAGTACCTCAGCCCCAATTGCCAGTTTTAGGTATACCTTGTTTTATTGCACTTTGCTTTATTGATGCTTTGCAGATATTGTATTTTTTACAAATTGAGGTTTGTAGCAATCCTATTGGCACCATTTTCCAGTAGCATTTGTTCACTTCATGTCTCTCTGTGTCACATTTTGACAATTCTGACAGTATTTTCAACTTTTCCATTTTATTATGGATGTTAACAGTGATCTATGATCAGCGATCCTTGATGTTACTATTGTAATTGCTTTGACATTTTTTAGCAATAAAGTATTTTTTTGATTGAGGTATGTACATTTTTTAAGACTTAATGCTATTGTACACTTAGTAAGATACAGTATAGTATAAACATAACTTTTATATGCACTGGGGAAAAATTTATGTGACTCTCTTTATTGCATTATTTATTATATTGTAGTTGTCTGGAACCTAAATCTCTCTAAGATATGCCTGTGTTTCCTATAATCAGAACACTTTTCTATATGATTATGGCTATATACTGCGGTATCTTTCTAGCAGCTGCAAAATTTAAAGATTTAATGCTAATTATATTTGATCTTGAGTGAATGAATGTGGCAGTATAAATCCAATTAGTAATTAATAACAAGACGTAAAATGAAATTTTAGTTAAGGTATTTAATTTTTTTCTTGAGTGAGGATTAAAGGTTGTTATTGAATTGTTGAATACAACATACTTCTTATAAGAAAGTATTTTAATGATTTAAAATAATAGTAAATCTTTTACATAGCTAAATTTATTATACAATAATTATTTTAAAAATTTGTATTTTCATGATAATGATTGTTTTAGAACAATCATTCTGCTGCTCCACGTCAGCTGCTCCCTCCCATTTCCTGGCTACAATGGCCACCTGGATCACCTCGACCTCTCTGGAATCTTTATGATCAAATGATCATTATCCCACTCTCATAATCTCTCAATTTTCATTGAATCTTCTGGAATTCCCATTGTCTCTGTATCCCACCCCTTCTTATCTTTACTTTTCCCCCCATTCATTCTCCCCATCTTCTGTTGGCTATCACTTGAACCAGTTAACAAATGTACACAATAATCATGTTTTAGGCCATTTAAAGGAAGAGTAATAGGTGAATTGTTTGCTCCTAGACCAGTTGCTAGCAAACTTTGGCTATAGTTTCTTTTATTATTATTAAATTTATTTATTTTAAAATGAAACAAAGATGAATATTTTTAATGATAAAAGGAACAACTCACAAAGAAGATAGACATCTATTTCTTCTGATTTTTGCTTTTGTCTAATAGTTTATGATGGCTATAGTTTCTTGATGGGAAAGCCAAGGATATTAGTAATTGACTTGGATTTTTCTACAAGGATAATTAAGATTTTTTTTTTGAGTAGCCTTTAGAATTTGTCTTTTGTGCCCAGAAGGTTCTGATTTGAGTGTTCATATTTACACATCCTATTTTATCCTTTAATGGTTATTTTCAGCTTTGCTATAGGCTTGGTAGGCTGCAGCTGGGGCACTACAAAAAAAAAAAAAGAGGAAAGAATTAGTATTTTATAATTAGAAAGAATCTTAGAGATTATATAATTCCAAAGTCTCATTGTTCATATGAGAAATTGAGGACCAGAGAGGTTAAGCGATTTGCCTGAGGTTACACAGTTGGCACCTGGTTGACTTAGGACCAAAATGCAAATCTCCAGATTACAAATTCAGAACTTACTTTTATTATCCCATGGGAATGGGTTGGTGGGTGGGCAAGTGTGTGAGTAATTAAAAAGTCAGAGAAGTAACTTCTGTTTCTTCCCCTTCTCTGACTGGAAGGCCAGATGTTTCCAAGAATAATAAAACTATGATCTCTTTTGTCATTTGGAAAAGTGATAGTTTTGTTTAAGGTATCTGTCATTGTTTGAAGACTGGACCTCAGGCTTTCCTCTTCTTTCTCTCTTTAAGAAAAATGCTTTCCAGGGACAAGGATAGCTGTATTATGCGCTTGCTGGCAGGGATGCCAGAGTTTGTGGAGGAGCGAGCCTTGTAGGGTCCCTGCCTTGCTTGCTGCTCAGGAAGCAGGCTTTGTGACCATCTCCTGTCTGCTGGGCGTGTATGTGCTTGGAGCTGTTTTTCTGATGAAGTTGGAGGTCTCACTGGGGCAGCCATACACTCTAGCAGATGGCAGATACCTGTAAACAAAAGTGACAGTAAAAACTGTGGTCCTAGAATTGAACCATGCCCTATTCGCTCTGTGGTTTGAACAGCTGAGGCAATAGACACTTTCTGTCCTTGTTTAAAGTTTTTTGCTTCTAGACGGTTCATTTTTTTTCCAGTTCATTTGAATTCATTTTAATCAGCTCCATCACACTCATGTCTCTCTCCTGGCTTAAAGTTACATTAAATATTCACTCATCCTGTTGCCTCCTCAGGAGGCCTCTGCCAGCAGAATTTCAAAAGCAGAGTCTTTAAATGCCTTATCATTCTGAATATAAAACTTCTTATTTAAAGGACTGTCAAATAAACTCCTATTTAAAAAACCAAACCAAGCATAAGATTCACCAATTAGCATGAAGAGACACGCAAGACAGTAAGTTTTAACTGAACAGTAATTTCATTCATTCAGTCATTTAATAAATATTTATTGCACATTTACTATGTTCCAGGGATGGTTCCAGACCCAGGGGATATAGCAGCTAACCCTGTGGACCAAACTCCCAGCTTTAATGGAGATTACTTTCTAGTGAAAGGAGACTGTAACCAATGAGTGAAATATACGCTCTGTCAGATGGTGACATGTGCTGTGGGGAGAAAATAAAGGCGATAGGCAGTGGGGGTTGGATGCCATTTTACAAGGGGCAGTCAGGAAAGGCCTCACTGAGAAGGTGACGTTTGAGCCAAGACCTTGGGCTCTGAGGGATGCACGTGCAAACCTGTGCATCCTGGTTTGCACGGTTCTTTTGGTTCTTGGGTTCTGAGATGGTAACCTGTTTTTTCACAGTAGTTTGTGAATTTGTAAACAAAATATTACGTATGATTAGAAAGTCTTTGAGGGTACTAGAAGTTGCTAGCCTCTCTGAAGCTGAAGTTTCCTTATGTGTAACATGGGAGATGATAATACTTGTGGGACTAAATGTCTTATAGTAGACTATTGAACTTATGGTGCTACTTTGTGCTACTGTTATAGAAATAACAATAAACTTGATTTTTTTTGGCATTGTTAATACTAAATAGAAAAGACTTTAGTGGTCATTTATTCTACTACATCACTATGCAGATGAAGGGGCACTGAAAAGATCAATGGCTCTATGGAAGTTAAGATCTTGGGCTATGGGGTCATTGAGACCTGGGTTCAGTTCATTGCTGTCCATTTCCACTTGTTGGCTACGTGCCCTTAAGTAAGTCTCCCCCAGCTTCACAGAGTGGTAAGGACTGACTACAGAGATGAATCCCTTGCCTGGCCCTCAGTATGTGCCCAGTAAATAGCCCTGGAAGAGTTCTGTTATGCTTGGTGAACAGAGAGCCCCTGAGATGAGATTTGATTGATCATGACAATGACTGTCCCACAGAAGAGACCTTTCAGGTGTGCCTGGCCTGCACATAATGATATGGTGAGAACACTTGAGTTTTCAGACTTTGTACTACCAATTACTTGCTTTATGATATTGAACATCACTTGATTTCTTCTCCCTGTGGTTTTCCCCTGTAAAGGTAATGATACTTGACCTTATGCCTATTTCCTGGGGTTTTCTGGAAGCTGAATAATGAAATGAGAGTCTCTGGAACCTGACAGCCTTGGAGAAGTTTGTAAACAGACACCCTCAGATGACTAGTGTATACTTGTTGTACCACAGCAGTACTAAACCGAGAGGCTGGATCGCTGCTTTCAGAACTCAAATTGTTCTTGTTAGAGTCAACTCTTAATTCTTATGTGCTAACTAGGAAGAATTATTGCCTGAATAAAAGGAGCCAGCTGGTGTTGATTACTCATCACTCTAAAAGTTGAGAAAGGCATAAGAGACTATATTTTAAATCTCATTATCTCTCACCTGATTTCTTTCTTCAAAGCTGTGAAGCTGCAGGATGGTTCAGAGGCTCCCAGCCCCAGGAGAGAGCCAGTGTGCCTGAATAATCTACAAGCAAGGCAATATTTGTCACTATAGTTGCCATTTATTTATCAAGTGTTTTACACTGGGCATTGGACTAAGCCATTCACCTATGGTATCTCATTTCATCCTCATAGTAACTCTGTGAAGGAGAAGAGGGGGGTGTTCTTTTATCAGTTGAATCACAGGTGCAGAAGGTGGAGTGAATCATATTTCTCAGTATGTTGTACATTGTCATACTGGTCTGTGCAAGACCGTTTCTTATGGTAGTTCACTAACTTATTCCCCTTTAACCATGTACTCTATGCTCATTCATTTACCCACCCCTCACAAATAACTGATCTCTTATTTTTAGTATCTTTTCCTTTCTGTATATTCTTATGAAACATATCTTGTGGTTTCATGTGTGTTTAAAATTTATATGAAATGGTATGTTATATTTCATTCTGTCTCTAATTTTCTAATAACTGTTCTGACCGAAGTACTATATTTTTAAGACCCATCCACATTGTAATATATTGCTTCCAGTTTTGGCATAATATTCCATGGTGTGCACCCATCACAATCACATCTTCTCCTTCCTAGCAGTGGACAGCCAGGCTGCATTGGTGTCAAACTCCCTATTGCCACCAACACAATTATTGTATCCCTATATGTCTCCTTTATGACCTGTGTTGAGAATTGCTTTGGGGTATACAGTGAAGGATAGAATTCCTACTTCATAGGGCATGCATAGACTTCATATGCCTAAGTAGTGCCAGAGAAGGAAGCTAAAGCTGTGAAAGCTCTAATAACTTTCCCCAAATCACATAGACAGTAATCAGCACAGATAGGATTAAAAAATTCTACTCTGATGGCTGTGTCATCATTAGTCCTATTTGAGACTTGAGGACATTGTACAAAAGCATAAAGTTATATCTCATTGTCTATATTTTTTCTGTTCTTAGAACCTAGGAATCCAGGTGGACTGATTTTTTTTTCTGAAGCACTTATGTCCCCCCCCCCCCCCCCCCCCGCCATAGCTCCATAGTAACTGTTTTTCTTTGTCTTTCATATCCTGTGGGTCTGCAGCACTAAAAGCTGCATTGGTCATACAGAACTGGTACCGAGGTTACAGCGCCCGGTTGAAGACCAGACAACACTATGCGCTCACCATCTTCCAGTCCATCGAATACGCTGATGAGCAAGGCCAGTTGCAGGTCTGTTTTGCAAGCTTGTCTCTTTTGATAATAATGCTTCTCTTTACTCCTTTTATTGAAAGCATGAGAGATTGAGTCCATTTTAATAGTGGAGGAACCTTGGTGAAAGACTTTTATAGAGGATATAGTGACATTGTTTTGGAACTAGCTATTGAGAGAGTATGATTTGGGAACAGGATGGTGTTTTTCACTTCTGAAGTTCATATTTTTAAGACAGCCGCTAGATGTCCAGTTAACTGATAAAAAAAAATGATCTTATTCTTTTTTTCAGTATGTGCCCTAATAGTAAAGTTGCTACTTCATGAAGTAAAAAATACTTTAAGAAGTTAAATAAATGGAAGAATTTCCTGGGGTCAAACGTAGGAAAATTCTAGAAGAAAATATAGATGGGTGGGGAAAGACTTTTTCAAGCTTGCAAAAGCAATATGTCAACCCAACTTTAACAATAAAAAGATCTGAGAAAGATCTACAATGTATTTCTTAATGAAAAGTCAACTTGTGGAACAATATGAAGAATTTTATCCCATATATGTGAAGGAAAATGCAACATACAGTAAAAGTTTGGAAAATGATATACAGTAAAGTATTTACTGTGTCTATTTCTGGGAAGAAGCATGGTATTGGTAAGTGGGAAGGGACTTCTCATTTTTATTCTGTATCATTTGTATTTTTCAACAATCGTATATTTATAAATGTATCATACAATATAATTTAAGTAAACTGTTATATAAAAATAATTAATATAATTAAAATTTCAAAAAGAATTAAAGAAATTGCTGGATTTATTCTTGGTAGCTATAAAAATTATTTACTGTGATTTAGTCAGATATTCCCTTGGCAGTTCACAGTACTGACTGTCCTTTTAAGCACTGTAGAATATAGTGATGGAGATTAAGGGAGAGTGAGCTCTTAAATTGATATGCTTTATACACAGATGTTCCAGTATTAGTACATTCTTTAAATATTGAGTCTTTTTTAATAACAAATTTATTGGGATGTAATTCACCCATTTAAAGTAGACAATTCAGTGGCCTTTATTTTATTTGCAAAGTTGTGTAATCATCACCACAATATAGTTTAGAATGCTTTCATCACTACTCCCTTCAAATGCAAAAAAAACCCTCTACACTCATTAGCACTCACTCCCCATTCCTTCCCTCTGCCGGTCCCTGGCAACGGCTAATCCGCTTTTTGTCTTTCTGAATTTGCCTTTTGTGGCCATTTCAGATAAATAGAGTCACACAGTGTGCGAGCCTTTGTGATGGGCTTCTTTCACTGAGCATAATGCCTTCAAGCTTCATCCATGTTATAGAACGAGTCAGTACTTCATTCCTCTTTATTGCTGATATGTAGGTCTAGGACATGTTGTTTATCCTTTCCTCAGTGGATACATCATTTGAGTTGCTTCTACTTTTTTTGTCTATTATGAATAATGCTGCTATGAATATTTGCGTGCAAGTTTTTCTGTGAACATATTTTTTTTTCAGTTCTCTTAGATATATACCTAGGAGTGGAATTTCTGGGTCATTGAGTAAGCCTGTGTTTAACTTTTTGAGTAATTACTAAACTGTTTTCCAAAGCAGCTGCACCATTTTGCATTCCCACCAGCAGTGTATGAGGGCTTTAATTTTGCTACATCTGTGTCAACATTTGTTATTAATGTTTTTGATGATAGTCATCGTGGTATATGTGAAATGGTGTCTCATTGTGATTTCTATTGACTCTTAATTGACAAATCCATCAACAGCTTTAAAATCATACATTTTGGTATTTATATGGAAGGTTTTCCTTCCCAGATCTACTCCCAGATTGATAAGATTCCTTAGTGTTCACTCTTCATAGGAGATGAGGCTTGGAAGTTATTTGTGCTGTATACATGCAGGTCTTTGCAGATAATTTGTAGTCACAGAGGCAGTATCTTGGTGATGGCTGGAATGCTGATAGATTTCCATCTTTCCTTCCTTCCTCTTTCCCTTCCTTCCTTCCCCAAATGTGTTTGACATTTAAGAATCTCTTACTCTCACCATCAAAAGAAGAACATAATGGAAAAAAAAAATCTAGTAGCTATCTCAGATTGGTTTCTTAGAATCAGAGTCCGAGATAGGGCTTCTTGTACAAGTGATTTCCTGAGAGGGTATTCACAGGAAAAACCTGTAAGGCAGCATGAAAAGCAAGATAGGATGGGGGAAAAGCTAGGCAAAAATATGGTTTCTGGAAAAGTCTGACCTCAGCCTGATCCTCTTGGAAGATCTGAAGTGTCAGATTGTCCCACCAGTGGCAACGGAGGCAGTGGTCTGGGCTGTGAAACCCTTGCTTCAGTTAGTCATTTCCTATGGGCAGTCCCCCAGGAGGGGGATATCTGATATCCTAAGCGACTCTGCTAGGGGTAGTACTTGCCGGATTCCAGCCTTTGGGAGTGCCCAAAGGGATGAACAGCCTTGTCAGCCAGGGGAAGGAATAGGGTTAGGGTTAGGAGGGGGGAATTGAGGGAAGGAATCACAAGGAGTCTCTCAAGGGGTCTGAAGACAGCCGCACTTTATTGCTCTTTGTTTCTACTTATATAGTAAATTTTTTGTTCTACATAATGATTCTTATAATATTTTTCTGTTCAGATCAACATCCCTTGATTCTAAGATGTGTTAAACATTTTTTCCTATTCCTTTGTTACATTTTAGTTACATGTTTACCCCAAAACCTATTTTTATTTTACCAAACATGGCCTATGAATCATATTATTCTATCTACTTATTCTGTACAGCCTACTACTTCAGCAAATACAGTGCTTGCTTCAGTGAATAATCACTATAGCTGCAGCTAAGGTCAAAAGTTTTTTTATAGTGTAGCCATTGTCATTGGCAGTTTGTTTACCATCTACCTACAAGACTATTTCTGGCAGGGATAAGTTTTTTACATTATAACTCATGTATTTCTTTTTGTCTAATTTTAGATTCTAGGGAGCGCAAATATCTCTAGTGTCCCAATCTTTTTTGAGAAAAGGTAATTGACTTAGTTTCTGTATTTTTCCGGATACATGATCCAAATCTTTCAGTCATCAATAACAATCTCCTCATGAAGCCATGTCACAATGGGCTTAGGACTTGTTTTCCAACTGAAACATGGCTTACTTCTCTGGATGTGTTAAGAATGCATCAGCCAGGGGCCTCAGTAGATTTAACCATTTTGGGGATATGTCTCTGGCACAGAGGATCATTTTTATTTTTCTCTGGACTCTCATGACCTTGTCATGGAAGCCCCTGCAACTTCAGCCATCAAGGAATGAAACAAAGTTAGCCACAACAAAAGCATAGAAACAGGAAGGAGAGAAGGTTCCGATCCTGGAGAGAAACCACTTTGCAGTTTCTTCTTGGGTGTGCCGTGACTTTGTCACCCGGCAGTGGATCCAAAACGGCTCCCAACAGTACTAACCATCGGCCAAGGAAAGTCCTGGGAAGGAGGAGGGGTGGTGAAAACGGGACCCAGTAGCATCTATGGCAGTTTGGAGATGAGAACCTCAGAGAAGTAAAGGGGACTCGCATGGAACACCAACAACATTTGCCACAGTACCTGTTTGGGGTTCATTAATTGATCGGTATATTTTTATTTTGTACAGCTCTCCAACTTCTTCTCCTTCATGTTGGAAAACTATACACATGTGCAGGAGAAAGAGCCAGGTAAGTAGAAAGTCTAGTCTTTTGAAAAGCAGTCATTAAATATTGAATTGTCTCATCAAGGAATGTGAACTCTGAAAATGGGAGAACACCAAGAAATTAAAAAGATATTGTCTATGTGACACCAAACAACTGGTGAAATCACTTTAACTGGCTTTTTCCATCCCTGATTGGTGTCAACTAAATTGACCATTTAGTTTTTTTTATTAAAAATAATAATTAGATTTCATTCTACATTAGTGTGTTGAGTATCTTTCTGAACCACAACCTACTGATGTACAATAGTAACTTAGTAAAGAAGATTGCCGGGGTCCAGCCCCAGCGGGGTCCGGGGGTCTTGAGGGATGAGTGGCGTCGGCGAAGAAATGAGCTGAGTCGATGTGTGGTGATGAAGCAGTCTCTCGTTTATTGCTGTTAGTTTTGTGGGGTGATGGAGAAGTCTCTCCAAAAGGAGATGGAGAAGTCTCTCAGTTTATTGTTGTTGGTTTACAGTTTTATAGCCAAAAGACATTCCCATTACATGATTACATCACCTATCATTCTATACAATTTTTTGTTTTCTACCTTCCATAGCAACCTTATCATTGAGCTCATTCCCCAATCTATCATGAAACATTCCCTTTGCATAAATCAGATTTTTATGTAATTAGATTTAACAATAGTATGTTTACCATTTAAATGTCTTCAGTATACTTCATTCAGTCATGATAAGTTCATCAACGTAAGTAGAAAGGTTACATTTCTCTTATCAGGTACAACTATGTAGAAGCTAGAGGGAAGGGCTTAAGCTTGAGACTGTTTATTCTAGTAACCTACTCCAGTTCTTATGAGGAAAGAGGACAAAGAGACAGTTTAGAAAGAGGAAAGAGGACTAAGAGACAGTCTAGCAGCACTGCTTTAGCAATAAAACCCTATTAACCTTATAACTATTATAATGAATTCCTATGTCTACATTATCCTAAAGCAATCAATATCTCCAACTATGCTGGCCACAATTATGAGCATTCCTTAGTCCCAGTCGAGCCTGATTTTTTCAAGGAAGAGAGCCTCCTCTATGGAGTGGTCAGGGGAGTGGGAGATGAAAAGGTGACCCAAGTACGAGCCTTTTTGGTGGTGGCCTTGCCATGACCCCCAGAGAACTCTTAGTAAACTCCCCAGTAATAGGAGGAGTAGTAATCTATTTAAATGTCCCTTTCATTCCTCCTTAGCCCCCGGGAAGGTGATCCACCTTCCGGGATCCTCTGGTTGATAAGGTCTGGGGGGATAATCTCAGGACAAATTCTTTTCAACTGTGACTGACCTACTGAGATGAGCCAATGTTCCGAGCATGGACAGAACTTCCAAGAAAAATACCAGGGTGGGGCTTGCCCAGGATGCCCTGATAAAGAAAGTCAGCTTTGCAATTTCTTTCTTAGTCTCGTGACCTTGTCATCTGAGCAAGGGGGCATCCTGACGGCTCCCAGCAGAAGATTTTATTTTTTTATCCACAGAACTTTGGTGCTGAGAGTTCAAAATATCTTGAATATTTCATGAAACAGATCTGAGGGGGTATGGAAGATTAAACTCAGTGGGTACCATCATGTCTCTGTTTTCTCCATAGCTAGCTAGCTATCTATCAGTCTGTCTATCTATTTATCTGTCATTTGTTTAGTCATTCTGTAATGATGACTAAATAAATCATTTCAGATATAGACAATATAAGTGTGATTCAAAATGATTTTAAAATTATAGTTATTCACAAGTCATGTATTCCTCTTGCAAATTAATCTGCCTGTTGTTATTGTCAAGGTAGACATGACTTAGAAACCTATTCTTCTTTAATTTGGACATCTAAGAGCATCTTTTAATCTATCGGGCCCCCTTCAAAGTGGCAAAAGAATGGTGTTTTAATGGTATGCTCTGAGCTAAGTACGTATGTGTGAAACTAATTGAAGCATTTAATGATCTGTAGACGGTTTCTGAATGGTAGAATAGCCAAACTGGAGGAGTGGGGAGTGGGTGGAAGTGGGCATTTTGCCATTTTTTTTCTTTCAGATAATTACAATTTGAAGACAATTTTTTGTGCTTCATGTTCTTTGGCAAAAACATTTCTGAGAGGAAATATAATAATGATGAAATAAAATAGCCCTCTTTCTGCTAATGACCTAATATTTTAATCAGGACTATGTATCAGAATCACTTAATGGAGATTCGTAACTACAGATGACTGGGTTCCAGCCCAAAGATATTTACTCAGGCTCTGTATTTTAAAAAATCTGCTTTTAAAAAAATTCTGTAAGTGATTTAAAAGTATTTTTAAAATTTTATCAGAGAAGGGGACAGTGGTTTATAATCTTATGTAAACTTGTCTGGAAGAAAAGTATACACATTACAGAAAAGTACACAAATGATAAATATATAGCTTAATAAATTTTCTCAGAGTAAACTCAGGCTTGTAACATGCCCCCAGAACAAGAAGTAGAACATCATCATAAGCACAGAAACCCCCTCCTGTCTTCCTATACTCACCACCCAGTCCCTGTACCCCATCACTACTTTTCTGCCTCCTAGGTTAGTTTTGCTTGTTTTTGAACTTCTCTGTATAAATGAAAGCATAGAGTTTTGCTTCTTTTACTCAACTTTGTATTTGTGAGAGTCATCCATCTGGTCATTCTTATTGCTGAATAATTAGTTTTATGAATATACCAAAATTTATCCATTCTACTGTTTATAGACATTTGAGTTGTTTTCAGTTTTGATAATTTAAATGGTACTAGTATGCACATTCTTGTACCTGTCCTTTTTAGTGAACACATGTATTATTTTCTTTTACTGTATATTCATTTTCAGTTATCTATTGCTGTATAACAACCCCCCCAATTTAGTGCTTAAAAACAACAGCCATTTTTTTTGCTTGTGATTCTGTTGGTTAGGCATTTGAACAGGGCTCAGTGGGGATGGCTTGTGTGTTGTCTGTGATCAGTTGGGCTCACTCAGCATAGCTGGGTTGGGGAAGGAGGTCCAAATGGTTTTATTCACATGTGTGGGAGTTTGATGTTAGCTATGAGCTTGGATATCTCACCTTTCCTCATGCAGCCTCTGTCCAACAGTATTTCCTGGACTTCTTTACACGGCCTTCGGTTTCCAGGAGGGCAAAGGGAGAAGCAGCAAGGCCTGTTCGGGCCTCTGCTCCTCAACTCACACAAAATCACTTCTGCCATATCCTCTTAGTTAAAACAAGCCACAGGACTAGGTGCAGATTCAAAGGGGTTAGGAAACATCCATCTCTTGAAGGAGCAGTAGCAGCAGCATTCTATTGTGAAAGGATATGAATATAAGGAGGAATGATTTGTTGGGGACTGTTATTTATCAAGATGTACCACAACCCAGGAAAGGAGACTTGCAGTTACAGGGCACACATATGTTCAGCCTTATTCAGTACTGATAAACAGTTTTACAAAATTGTTGTTACAAGTTATACTGCCAACAGTGTATGAGAGTTCTAGTTGTTCAGTGTCTTCATCAACACTTGAAGTTATCAGTCCTTTTCATGTTAGCCATTTCTGCTTTAATTGGCATTTCCCTGGTGAGCAGAGAAGTTGCTCACCTGTTTGAATGTTTAGTAGTCATGTGGACATCTGGTTTGTCAAAATGCCTGTTCAGGTATTTTACCCATTTTTTTTGGATTATCTGCCTTTTTCTTACCAATTTGCAGGAGTTCTGTAGGTATTCTGAATATGAGACTGTGAATCTTCGTTAGATAAATTTATTGCAAATATTGATCCTCATCTTTGGCTTTTATCCATCCCCTAAGTCTTTAATCTTTAAATGGTGTCTTCTGATGAGTAGATCTTCTTGATTTTAATGTAGAAAAGTTTTTTTCTTTTATGGTTAATGCTTTATGTGTCCTGCTTAAGAAACCTTTGCTTGATATGAGTGTGTGTGTTTATTTGTGTGAGTGAGTTTGTTTGCTCATTTGTGCAAAAATACTGAAGAAACCTACAGGATAAATCAGAAATGAAAGGGAATATTTACCTACAGGGAATGAGGGAATGGAGGGATGAGTGGGAGCAAGGCAGAAAGAACAGGTAGGAGGGATGAGAGAAGAGTGACACTTCTCTGAGAATACCTTTTTTGTAGTTCTGATTCTTAGAACCATAGTAATATTTCACATCTCTAAAAAATAATTCCAATATTGCATAGGAACCTGGAATGTTGGGTCCATGAATCAAGGCAAATTGGAAGTGGTCAAACAGAAGATGGCAAGAGCGAACATCGACATTCTAGGAGTCAGTGAACTAAGATGGACTGGGATGGGTGAATTTAACTCAGATGACCATTATGTCTACTACTGTGGGAAGGAATCCCTTAGAAGAAATGGAGTAGCCATCATGGTCAACAAGAATCCAAAATGCAGTACTTGGATACAATCTCAAAAATGACAGAATGATCTCTGTTCGTTTCCAAGGCAAACCATTCAATATCATGGTAATTCAAGCCTATGCCCCAACCAGTAATGCTGAAAAAGCTGAAGTTGAACAAACAGTTCTATGAAGACCTACAAGATCTTTTAGAACTAACACTCAAAAAAAGTTGTCCTTTTCATTATAGGGGACTGGAATGCAAAAGTAGGAAGTCAGGAAACACCTGGAGTAACAGGCAAATTTGTCCTTGGAGTGAGCTTTGCCAAGAGAACGCACTGGTCATAGCAAACACCCTCTTCCAACAACACAAGAGAAGACTCTACACATGGACATCATCAGATGGTCAACACCGAAATCAGATTGATCATATTCTTTGCAGCCAAAGATGGAGAAGCTCTATACAGTCAGCAAAAACAAAACCGGGAGCTGACTGTGGCTCGGATCATGAACTCCGTATTGCCAAATTCAGACTTAAATTGAAGAAAGTAGGGAAAACCATTAGACCATTCAGGTATGACCTAAACCAAATCCCTTATAATTAAACAGTGAAAGTGAGAGAGAGATTTAAAAGACTAGATCTGATAGAGTGCCTGATGAACTATGGACAGAAGTTCGTGACATTGTACAGGAGACAGGGATTAAGACCATCCCCAAGAAAAAGAAATGCAAAAAAGCGAAACGGCTGTCTGAGGAGGCCTTAAAAATAGCTGTGAAAAGAACAGACGAGAAAAGCAAAGTGGAAAAGGAAAGATGTTCCCATCTGAATGCAGAGTTCCAAAGAATAGCAAGGAGAGATAATAAAGCCTTCCTTAGCGATTAATGCAAAGAAATAGAGGAAAACAACAGTATGGGAAAGACTAGAGATCTCTTCAAGAAAATTAGAGATACCAAGGGAAAATTTCATGCAAAGATGGGCTCGATAAAGGACAGAAATGGTATGGACCTAACAGAAGCAGAAGATATTAAGAAGAGGTGGCAAGAATACACAGAAGAACTATACAAAAAAGATCTTCATGACTCAGATAATCACGATGGTGTGATCACTCACCTAGAGCCAGACATCCTGGAATGTGAAGTCAAGTGGGCCTTAGAAAGCATCACTACAAACAAAGCTAGTGGAGGTGACAGAATTCCAGTTGAGCTATTTCAAGTCCTAAAAGATGATGCTGTGAAAGTGCTGCACTCAATATGCCAGCAAATTTGGAAAACTCAGCAATGGCCACAGGACTGGAAAAGGTCATTTTTCATTCCTATCCCAAAGAAAGGCAATGCCAAAGAATACTCAAACTACCGCATAATTGTACTCATCTCACACGCTAGTAAAGTAATGCTCAAAATTCTCCAAGCCAGGCTTCAGCAATACATGAACTGTGAACTTCCAGATGTTCAAGCTGGTTTTAGAAAAGGCAGAGGAACCAGAGATCAAATTGCCGACATCCACTGGATTATGGAAAAAACAAGAGAGTTCCAGATAAACATCTACTTATGCTTTATTGACTGTGCCAAAGCCTTTGACTGTGTGGATCACAATAAACAAATAAACTGTGGAAAATTCTTAAGGAAATGGGAATAGCAGACCATCTGACCTGTCTCTTGGGAGACCTGTATGCAGGTCAAGAAGCAACAGTTACAGCTGGACATGGAACAACAGACTGGTTCCAAATGGGAAAAGGAGTACGTCAAGGCTGTATATTGTCACCCTGCTTATTTAGCTTATATACAGAGTACATCATGAGAAATGCTGGACTGGAAGAAGCACAAGCTGGAATCAAGATTGTCGGGAGAAATATCAATAACCTCAGATATGCAGGCGACACCACCCTTATGGCAGAAAGTGAAGAGGACCTAAGAAGCCTCTTGCTGAAAGTGAAAGAGGAGAGTGAAAATTTGGCTTAAGGCTCAACATTAAGAAAACTAAGATCATGGCATCTGGTTCCATCACTTCATGGGAAAAAGATGGGAAAACAATGGAAAGAGTGTCAGACTTTATTTTCTTGGGCTCCAAAATCACTGCAGATGGTAATTGCAGCCATGAAATCAAAAGATGCTTACTCCTTGGAAGGAAAGTTTTGGCCAACCTAGATAGTATATTGAAAAGCAGAGACATTACTTTGCCAACAAAGGTCCATCTAGTCAAGGGTATGGTTTTTCCAGTAGTCATGTACAGATGTGAGAGTTAGACAGTGAAAAAGGCTGAGTGCTGAAGAATTGATGCTTTTGAATTGTGGTGTTGGGAAAGACTCTTGAGAGTCCCTTGGACTGCAAGGAGATATAACCAGTCCATCCTAAAGGAGATCAGTCCTGGGTGTTCATTGGAAGGACTGATGTTGAAGCTGAAACTCCAATACTTTGGCCGCCTCATGTGAAGAGTTGACTCATTGGAAAAGACCCTAATGCTGGGAAGGACTGGGGGCGGGAGGAGAAGGGGACAACAGAGGATGAGATGGCTGGATGGCATCACCAACTTGATGGACATGGGTTTGGGTGGACTCCGGGAGTTGGTGATGCACAGGGAGGCCTGGCATGCTGCAGTTCATGGGGTGGCAAACAGTAGGACATGACTGAGTGACTGAACTGAAAAAAATAATTAATTAAAAATAGGAAGAAAAAGAGAATGTGATTCCCAAATAGAATACACACTGTGACAAGTGAACTTAATTATATTACAAATAAATAATCACCACCTAAAGGAGGTGGGGAAGAAATAAGATAACCAAAGTGACATCAGTGAAAAATAGTGTTTTAACCATAAAATGCCCTGATGAAGTTTCATTTTTATTTATCCTGAGTGAGGTTTACTGAGGTTCTGTTATATCGAAGTTGATATTTTTGTCAGGTTTAGGAAATTTTCATCCATTAATTATTTATAATATCTTTCTTTTCAAGTCTAAATATCTTTCTTTGTGACTCCTGGTTTTAACTTAGAAGGCCCTAAAGTAATTCAAATGTGGATGACTATGCCTATTTTTCTTTTTTTTTTTATGATGTGAATTTTATTTTATTTTATTTATTTATTTTTATTGGTTTTGCCATACAATGACATGAAACCACCATGGGTTTACATATGCCCCCCCTCCAGAACCCCCCTCCCTCCTCCCTCCCGATTCCCTCCCTCTGGGTCATCTCTGTGCACCAGCCCCGAGCATCAACCCTGGGCTGGAGATTGATTTCACATATGATAATTAACATGTTTCAATGCCATTCTCCCATATCATCCCACCCTTGCCCTCATCCACAGAGTCCATGAATCTGTTCTATACGTCTGCGTTCCTTTTGCTGTCTCACATGCAGGGTTCTCCCTAACATCTTTCTAAATTCCATATATATGCATTAGTATACTGTATTGTTGTTTTTCCTTCTGGCTTACTTCACTCTGGATAATGGGCTCCAGTTCCGTCCACCTGAGTAGAACTGATTCAAATGAATTTTTTTTTGATGCTGAGTAGTATTCCATTGTGTATATGTACCACAGCTTTCTTATCCATTCGTCAGTTGATGGGCATCTAGGTTGCTTCCATGTCCTGACTATTGTAAACAATGCAGCGATGAACATTGGGGTACACGTGGCTCTTTCAATTCTGGTTTCCTCGGTGTATATGCCCAGCAGTGGGATTGCTGGGTCATATGGCAGGTCTATTTGCAGTTTTTTAAGGAATCTCCACACTGTTTTCCATAGTGGCTGTACTAGTTTGCATTCCCACCAACAGTGTAAGAGGGTTCCCTTTTCTCCACATCCTCTCCAGCATTTATTGCTTGTAGATTTTTGGATTGCAGCCATTCTGACTGGTGTAAAGTGATACCTCATTGTGGTTTTGATTTACATTTCTCTGATAATGAATTTTAAAATGTTAACATTTGATAAATTTTGAATTTTTGACAATTAAACTAAAAAGGAAATTTTGATGTCTAGTAGTTGAGAATAATTAAAAAACATAACTGCAAAGAAAATGTCCAAGTAGTTTACCTAATTTTTCCCACATTTATTTCATAATGTTTCTTTTCATTGTGATTTGTAGTGCCTCTTTTATAATGTTCAATATATTCATTTAAAAATGTGTAATAGAATATATTTCTGGGTTGTCTGTTATCTTATACATCTCTCTGTTATATAGTCCTAGAATCATACTGATTTAGTTATTATATGTATCAGAAAAAGAGATTTACAGATTCTTGCTATATGTTAATTTCACTTTATTTTTTTAATTAATTTATTTAATTTCACTTTAAAAAATGTTTTTCCAGCTTTATTAAAATATAATTAACACATAATCTTACATATGTTTAAGGTGTAAAGTATGATGATTTAATATATGCATATGTTGCAAAATGATTATGCAGTGTTATTTAATGATACATACATCAAAGACAGTTACAATTTTGTGTGTGTGTGGTGAAAACTTTTAAAATACACTCTCTTAGCACTTTTTAATGGGCTTCCCTGGTGGCTTTTTAATATGCAGTAGAATATTGTTGACTAGAGTCACCATACTGTACATTACTGTAGGTTGGTTTCTGTTGGCCCTTTTTTGTGGGAATGTCCCAAATGTACCTAGGCCTGTTTGGCAGAAGTGCGCGGCCCCTAAGTAGGATTTATTTAGGGACCACAATGTCACTTTAACATTTCCAGATACAAGGGCCAGATTAATGGTTTTAACTTTGAGCCACCTAGTACCCTGAGATATTCTAAGTGTTCCAGAGGTAATCTGCATGTCCTACTGCTTGCTCAAAACTAATTTATAGGACTTGATGGGGAGACTACACATCCATTCCCCAGGCTGCTTTTTCACATCAGCCTCCTCCCACAAGTAGAAAGCCTATACATATTAATAGCAGCGGTTTAAACAGAGGCTGGTGAAAGTGGGAGTGGGATGGAGTGAGTGGAAGTGTTATTTTGACTTCTTTTTCTGCTTCCCAGATCAGTCAAAATGTCCTATCAAGCCAGGTATTTTATATTTTTTGTTGCTGTCATTAATAAGATATTTTCCCCACTATCTCACTCTAATGATTATTAGTAGTATTTAATAAAGTTTTTGGTTTCTGTTTATTTAATACTGTGTTACTATTTACAGTAACATTAAATAATAATTTTTATTATAACTAATATTTAGTAAATACCATGTGCCATGTCTTCAAGTGCTTCAGACGTATCATTTCATTTAGTTTTCATGACAAACCAGTGGAATTAATATTATTATCATCCATCTTTATAATACTAAGTCTTATAAAGGTAATCTCACAACGTTATTCATCTTATCAGTGGTGGAGCTGTGGTTCAAACCAGTGAGATTAACCTCTGTATTATTTTAATTCTCCTGTCAATTCTGGAAGTTTTTCAGTTGATTTCCTTGAGTTTAGATATTGAATCACATGGTCACAAGTAACTCTATTTTTGTATATTTCTTTCCAGTAGTCACTGTTCTTATTTTTACTTCATAGTTTATTATATTTTCTGGAGATAGCAGAACAGTGTTAAAATGAAACAGTGAAAGTGGGCGTTTAAAAAATATATATTAAGGAGGTAGCCTTCCATTCTTAGTTGTCTGAGTTTTTTAAAAAATTAAGAACAGGTGTTGAATTTTTAAAAATGTCATTTTGATATTTATTTAACTTACTGTATGGACACTCAAGGTTTTAATCCAGATCCATAATTCAGAAATGAAGTAACTATAAACATGGTTCAGTTGGTGATTTTCTTTTTCCAGCAATGTCTGGAACTTTTTTTCAGAGTAACATGTGGGTGGTAGAGGCAGGAATTGTGTGTGTGTGTTGTTTTTTTTTTAATTATGAGCTTTAGATTTTTCCCTGTCCAGATTTTGAGTCTGTACTGGGTAAAAGAAAAGATTGTGTGTAGCGGGTATTTGTGAGGTATTTTCTTTAGAACAACTTGTAAAGGCCTCATTCTGTTGTAATTCAGGATTTTATTATATTTACTTACTGTAGATTCATGTTGATAGAATTGTAAACCAAATAGGTAAGGATTAATTCTAATTATATGTTTCACAAATATTCTTATGTTGCTGGCATTCATTAGATTATTATTACTGGTAACAATAGTTTCAGCCCAGAAGGATAGTACTTAAATTGGAAATGTTAAAGCTTTTGATTGTTTTCATATATTGACCCACATTAACTACCCATATTGGGAAGAGAACCTGTGTTAATCTTTTTTATGTGGATAAAAACAGCAGAAGGATTATGACTTGATGTTACTGATATTTTATATTGAGCAGTTTTGATTATGAATTGGTTTAAGGAAATGGTGCTTTTTCATATATTTATCACCGAACTTAAAAGAAATGAGGATCGTCATATGCATGAAAGGAAGGGTCAAATTGGATTTCTTTTAAAGAAGAAAAACAATATTTTTATTATGGTCTTAAATAATATGACTGAGTTTTAATAACCTGAACTGACAGCATTGACATGATGTGTCACTTAGCTGACGAGAAAGGGAAATTTGACAGAACACCTGTGAAGGCAGTGATCAGGGAAAGAAAGTCACTTCTTGTTTATACCTCCCCAGTTGGGATTACTCAGTTAGTTAGTTTTAAAATGATATAATGAAACTATGGGGTTGTTTTTGGTTTTGTTTGTTTGTTGTGCTTTCCCAAGAAGAGCTTAATTTTTCAGTATGTAGAGTTAGAAGAGGAAAGGTTTTTTTTTTTTTTTGAGTAAAATGCGATTCTAAGAAAGACTACTAAGTAGAAATGATCATTAAGATAGGTAGAATATTTTGGCTTTTCTGCCCACAAAATGAACCTGAGATAAAATTTATAAAGATGCTCTGCATTTCTAGTTTTCAAACATAAAATGAAATAGTTTAATTGTTTCAGATTTTTTCAAATTTCAAACTGTATCCAAATGAGAAAAATAGCCTCTGCTGTATCTCACTGAAGACAGACATTGTTACTCCTAAATTTAATTTCTTATAAAGCATCATCAACTGCCACCAAAAAATATTGGGTACACAGTAATTTAGAAAGCATTTTAAAATTACCAAATATAATGACTATAGAAGGAAATTTCATTTAGTTTTTAATTGCAATCTCTCATTCTAACTGAATCATGAAAAGGGGTGTTTTCTATCTATATCTGCTGACATCGTACCTTCCAAGCCTATAGATTGCTTCTGATTAGTGAGCTTGGTAGCAGTTCAGTGTTAATGAATTGAAGAGTATGTTATCATCCTCTTATCTGTTAATGCAATAATACTGTGTATTAAACAACCACAATAACTCAGTAGCCTGTAATAAACATTTCTTTCTGCTCACAAGTCTACAGATTAGTTGAGCACTTCTACAGATCTTGGCAGACTTGATTTGAGAGTTTTTCAGATCTTGGCTGGAGTTCACACATGTGTTTACAGGTCTGCTGGCTGGTGGCTGATCTAGGTGTCCTTGGCTAGGATGACTCAGCTCTGTTCTGCAGGATCTGGGAGCTTTCAGTAGACTAGCCTGGATTTGTGGGAGTGGCATGCTTTCCTGGAAGCATACAAGGTACCCTGAGGCCTTGGCTTAGAACCATACATAACATTTCCACCACCTTCTTCAATCCAACTCAAGTCACAAACCCAGCCCAGCTTCAAGGGCTGGAGAAAGAGGCTCTGAATGAGGGTGGCTGCAGAATCATATTAAAAAGAGCATGACTAGAGGTAAAAGTAAAATTTGAAGCATTTAACAGGAAAAAATTGAAGGTTGGCATTTAATTTTCTGTGGATCCTGAAGAGTTACAGATGTTTGAATCAAATACAGTGCATCTTCAGCCTTATTTGTAAAAATCTAAGTTATTAGAGTGCGCAAAAAAAAAAAAAGGTAGAACTAGAGCTGTGCTGTGCTCAGTCACTCACTCATGTTCAACTCTGCGAGTCTTTAGCTTGACAGACTCCTCTGTCCATGAGATTTTGTAGGCTAGGCAAGAATACTGTAGTGGGTTGCTTGCCATTTCCTTCTCCAGGGGATGTACCCAGACCAGGGATAGAACCTGAGTCTTCTGCATTGGCAGATAGATTCTTTACCACTGAGCCACTTGGAAAGCCCTTCAGAGCATCAAAATACCTTGATTGATCAGTTTTCTCTATGTGCCACCCTCTCCTCCCCACTAATGAACTCACTGCTTTGGTAAAATGCCCACCTAGAAAGGAATAATGATGATTCATGTGAATATACCTACTGATCTCAAAACAAGTCATTCCTCATGGTTATATGTGGGATATCTTGGTATTTGTAACATTTAACACAGTGCTTTACATGGGCTAGATATTCAAGAAGGTATCAATTGTATTTTAAGTATGGGAATGTTGATTTTTCCCCCCTTTCCTGTCTTTACATTTCCAGGATTAGTAACTCGCCTTTTTGGTAGCAGCATCCAGGACAAAGATAGACAAGACTATTTGGGGTTGATAGAAGTCCCAGACTCCTACTGTGGTCCTCGGCTGCAATTTCCTGTCACTTTTACTGACATTGATTTACTTATTGAGGCCTTCAAGCAACAACAGGCAAGTGGAAGCAGATACTGTCCTGATTCTTGTACATAACATGTGTTCAGCAACTATCTATTGAATGGATGAAAACACCACAGCAGAAATGCATTCCCTTGGGGAAAAAACTTCACATTAAGTGAGCGCTACCCTCTGCTTTGTTTAACCCATTAAATAGAAGTTTCTTAAGGTGCACAAAAACCTCCTTTCTGTCTATAGGCTCACAGTATTTCCTTATTCTTTTTCTGAGATGTAATTCACATACTATAAAATTCACCATTTTCAAGTGTATGAGTCAGTGCTTTTTAGTACACTCACAAGATTGTGCAACAATCACTAATATCCAATTCCAGAACATTTCCTCCAAAGAAATGCCACATCCATTACCATTCCCTCGTCCTTCACTCCAGGCAATCACTGTTCTACTTTCTGTCTCTATGGATTTTTCTATTTCCAGTGTTTCATACAAATGGAATTATATAATATGTTTCCTTTTGTATGTGCTGCTTTCCCTTAGCATAATGTTTTTAAGGTTCATTCATGGCATAGTATGTTTCTGTACTCCTTTATTTTAATGGCTGGCTAATATTCTGTATGTTTTTTTTTTTTTTTTAAAAATTGCTGCTCTCAAGTTGAGGAAGTTTCCTAGTCTTCTGAGAGGCTTTATCATGAAAAGGTGTTGGAATTTGTCAAATGCTTTTTCTGCATCAGTGGAAATGATTGTGTGATTTTTTCCCCCCTTCATCTAGTAATGCTGGTTATTACACTGATTAGTTTTCTTATGTTGAACCACCCTTATTTATTCCTGGAATAAACCCCACTTGGTCATCGTATGTAATTCTTTAAAAATTCTGTTGGATTTGGTTTGCTAGTGTTTTGTTGAGGATTTTTACATTTTATTTGTAAGGGATATTGGTTTGTATTTTCTTTTCCTGTGGTGTCTTTATCTGGCTTTGATATCAAGATAATACTGGCCTCATGGAATGAGTCAGAGAAGGCAGTGGCAGTCCACTCCAGTACTCTTGCCTGGAAAATCCCATGGAGGAGCCTGGCAGGCTGCAGTCCATGGGGTCGCAAAGAGTCGGACACGACTGAGCGACTTCACTTCCACTTTTCACTTTCATGCATTGGAGAAGGAAATGGCAACCCACTCCAGTGTTCTTGCCTGGAGAATCCCAGGGATGGTGGAGACTGGTGGGCTGCCGTCTATGGGGTCTCACAGAGTTGGACATGACTGAAGCGACTTAGCAGCAACAGCAGCATGGAATGAGTCAGAAATTGCTTCCTACTCTTCTGTATTTTAGAAGAGTTTGAGAAGGATTGGTGTTATTTCTTTAAATGTTTTGTAGAGTGCACCAGTGAAGCTCTTGGGTCTTGCACTTTATGATTACTGATTCAAACTCTGCTTGTTCTAGATGTGTTCAGATTTTGTATTTCTTCTTGAGTAAGTCTTGATAATTTGTGTTTTTCCAGGAATTTGTCCCTTTCATCTTTTCAAGTTATCTATTTTGTTAGTATGCAATTGTTCATAATATTCTCTTGAAATTCTTTTTATTTCTTTTAGGTCAGTGGTAATGTCCCCATTTTCATTTCTGATTATAGTTATTTACCTTTTCTCTCTTTTTTCTTGGCCAGTCTAGGTAAAATTTTCTCAACTTTGTAGCTCTTTTCAAAGAACCAATTTGTGGTTTTGTTGATTGTCTCTTTTATTTTTTGGTTCTCTGTTTAATTATCTCTACTCTAGTTCTTCCTTCTGCTGGCTTTCAGTTTAATTTGCTCTTCTTTTTCTAGCTCCTTAAACATTAAGTTAGGCTTTCATTTGAGATTTTTCTTTCTTTTTGTAGGCATTTACAGCCATGCATTTCTTGCTAAGGATTATTTTCACTGTATCCCATAAGTTTTGGTATGTTAAATGGTTTCATTTTTGTTGATCTCAAAGTATTTTCTCATTTCCCTTGTGATTTCTTCTTTGACCCATCAGTTGTTCAAAAGTACGTTGTTTAATTTCCACATATTTGTGAATTTTCCAGTTTTCCTTCTGTTACTGATTACTAGTTTCATTCCATTGTGGTCAGAGAAGATACTTTGTGTGATAACCAGTTTTTTAGAATGTATTGAGGCTTATTTTGTGGCCTAACATCTGGTCTGTCCTGAAAAATGTTCCATGTGCCCTTGTAAAAATGCTACTGTTGGGTGGAGTATTCTGTAGATGCCCCTTAGATATAGTTGTGTGAGGGGTATCTGAAATTTCTTTTCTTTTTTAGTTTTATTTATTATTAATTTTATTAAAATTTTTATTTTTTTGGCCATACCATGCAGCATGTAGGATCTTAGTTCCTTGTCCAGTGATTGAACCTGTGCCCCTCAAGTGGAAGTGTGGAGTCTTAACCACTGGACCACCAGGGAAATCCCCTGAAATTTCTTTTCTTTTAGCCTGTGTTCACTTAGTGTTTTGATAAGAATTTACTTGAACACCAAGAGCTGTTAAGAAAGAAAGAAAGAAAGAGAGAGAGATAAAGGCCAGAGGAAGGAGGAAAGGGGAAAAGAAAGAAGGGAAGGAAGAAAAATCTAATCTCTGCAGGCTGGCTCTGTGTTGGTACACTCCTTTACCACTTAGCCTGACTGTTTACAAATCTATCATAGCCTTTACTTTCTGCTTAGTGTGTTAGTTGCTCAGTTGTGTCTCTTTGCAGCCCCATGGACTGTACCACTGTTCATGGAATTCTCCAGGCAAGAATACTGGAGTGGGTAGACAGTCATTCTCTTCTCCAGAGGATCTTCCTGACCCAGAGATTGAACCTGGGACTCCTGCATTGCAGGCAGATTCTTTACCATTTGAGCCACCAGGTGATCCTCTGAGCCATATTTAAGTTGCCTCTTTCTTGACTCAGCATTTCCTTGGTTGCTGTGAGCTTTGACTGTTTTCCAGAGCTCTGATGAAATTGGATCTGACTGGTTTGTTTGTTCGATCTATTTTTTTTTGGCTTGATTTTTCAGTGTTTCTGTAGGGGGATGGGATCTTGGAACTACCTGCTCCATTATTTTCTGACATCAACCCGAAACCATCACTTTGACCTCAAGGGCATACCCTAGGAGTAAGAGTGAATGAAAAGTACTGGCTCTGTAGGGTCTAAAGCAAAATTTTCAATCATCTAATTCCTAAAATTGAGATCCTCCTGGACAGCTAATGCTCCTAGCCACCTGCCAAAAGAAAATATAAATCCTCTCTGTAAGAAAATAGGCTTCAAGTTATTTCTTCAAGTTTTTGTATACAATATCCAGAACTTAATGCAAGTGTTAACCAGGCATAGGAAGATGCAAGATTCACAAAAGAAAACTTAGGCAAACCACAAACAGTGCAAACAAACCTATAGAGTTTTTAGCATTATCAGACTCAGACTTTAAAGTAAGTATGCTTAATATATGCTCAAGGATATAAAAGATAAGACAAAAATCCAAGGAGCTCTGAAAAGATAGACAGTTTTGATTTTATAAAAACGAAAAGATTGTGTTGTTAAGGGAAGACGAAAAGATTCAACATAGTGTACAGTGTGTTCCCATTTGTTAAACAAAATTAATAAGCATTATGTATATATATTGGTTTTTAAAAATTAAGATAAAAGTCACATAATGTAAAATCAATTTTTTTAAACCAATTTAAATGAAGTATATGAGTCATTGGTTTTTAGTATATTCCCAGTGTTGTACAACCATCACCATTATCTAATTCCAGGACATTTTTATCATCCTCAAAACAAAGCCTGGTACCCATTAAGCAGTCACTTCCCATTCCCCCTTCTCCCTAGCCCCTGTCAACTACCAGTTTACTTTCTGTCTCTACAGATTTGCCTATCTGGACATTTATATAAATGGAATCATATTATATGTAGCCTTTTGTGCCTGGTGGCTTCTCCTTGGCATGATGTTTTCAAGGTTCATTCATACTATAGCATATATCAGTACCTCATGCCTATTTTTGGTTGAATACAATTCCTTTGTGTGAATATACCACATGTTATTTAAGGAATTATGTGCTTATACATATGTTTGCATATTCATATGTAGTTATATTGATTTTTATAGGCTTGCAAGTACATAGAATATTTTTTGGAAAGATTTTCAAAACAGTGGCTGTTTCTTGGGATAGGGAAAGGGGACTGATGTCTGGCAAAGGAGAATTGCTTTTCATTGTTATACTTCTTTTGCTGTTTAAATTTGTATTTCAACTTTACAAAGAACTTTTCTTTTTCCATTTAAAAACTAGTTGCTTTTTTTTTTTGGCCATCCTGCACAGCTTGCGAGATCTTAGTTCCCCAACGAGAGCTTGAACCCACACCCTCAGCAGAGAAAGCATGGAGTCCTAACCATTGGGCAGCCAGGGAATTCCCTCATTACTTTTTAAAAAAGAAAGTTCTTTGAAAGTACTATTTTCCTTTCTCAGTGCCTTTAAAAGAATGTGAACATTTTATTTGAGTTGCCATTTAATCTGAATATATTTATAAACATACATACCAACATGAGTTAACTCTCTTGAGTAGTATTTAATATTGCAATTGTAAACACAATTATAATGCTATTGAAAGAGAAGTACGCTGGCTCTGTAGGGACTAATATAACCCATGTGATTTTAGACAATGAAAAAGGACCCAGAAAAACTATTTTCATAATAGGAATTTTCTGTTGTTGCAATATATCCTCAATGAATATTTGTTAATTTAACTTAAAACAACAACTACCTTTTCATGCAACAGTTACTCTGATTAATGCTACAAATGGTCCAAAAAGTCTACAGTGGCAAGCTAAGGTTAACACTGAAGCTAGTTTTGGGAATCAATAAATAAATGCCAATTCATATATTAATAAATCATTGTATCAAAGTGTTTTGCCTGTTCCTTTAAAATGTGGCTAAAGGAAAGGTTACATTCAAGATTTGACTCACCCTGTCAAGTTGAGTAGATTTAAAATGCACTGAATAGATTTAAAATGCTTTTGTAGGGGAAATCCTTATCAATCCATTAGGTTTGGGGAGACAGGAAATAGGGCTTGCTCCCTATTAATCAACATCCAGGGGCCCTTCTCTTTCTTCCTAATTCACACGTTGCTTCAAATCCTGCTTCCTGGTTTTTTTTTTTAAATTATTTAATCATGAAAATTCTCCAAACTTAAATGTTTTTTATTAGAAAATAATTTCATTATTTTAATTGGAAATGGAAACTTTAGGACACCACGAGATAGGATTGTTCCATCTGTCCTAAATCCGATACCCAAAGCATTGTTGTTATTTAGTCCCTAAGTTGTGTCTAGCTCTTTGTGACCCAATAGACTGTAGCCTGCCAGGCTCCTCTGTCCATGGGATTCTCCAGGCAAGAATACTGGAGTGGGTTGCCATGCCCTCCTTCAGGGGAGGAACCCAGGAATCAAACCCTACATCTCCTGCTTGGCACACGGATTCTTTACCACTGAGCCATCTAGGAAGCTCACCTAAAGCATTATCTGAACAATATGTAGATAACAACCTCTCTTAGCCTCCAATAATCTAAACCGGTCAGTGCTGTCCAATAGAAATATAATGTGATCCATATACATATTTAAAATCTTCTAGTAGTCAATATTAGGCTTCCCTCATAGCTCAGTAGGTAAAGAATCTGCCTGCAATGCAGGAGACCCAGGTTCAATTCCTGAGTCAGGAAGATCCCCTGGAGAAGGAAATGGCAACCCACTCCAGTATTCTTGCCTGGAGAATCCCATGGACAGAGGAGCCTGGCAGGCTACAGTCCACGGGGTTGCAAGTCAGACACGACTTAGCAACTAAACCACCAGTAGTCAATATTATAAAAGCAAAAAAAAGTGAAATTAATTTTAATAATGCTTTCTTTATTCCAACATGTAAAATTATCATTTTAATATGTAATCATATTAAAAGTTTTTAATGAGATATTTTACTTTTTTTTCATACTAAATCTTTAAAATCCAGTGTGTATTTTGTGCTTATGTCTCAGTTTTGACTAGCCCTATTTCAAGTGGTCAGTAGCCCCATGTGACCAGTTTCTACTGCATTGGACAATACAGGTACAAACATTTCTGACCATAAAGTGGTGTTAGCATCTGTTAAGTTTGTATCAGCTACATTAGTTTTTGGATTATGTATTTGGAATATTTTATAATTAAAAAAGAGAATGATAAAAAACTAAAAAGCCTGGAGGAGAAAACCCAGTAAATCTGTCCAAAACAATGCTGTCATCAACACTGTAACTGGAGGAGACCAAGGAATGAATAGTCATTACAAATAATTGGAATTGTTTACTCGACTTTGCAGTATGTTTTATACTTAGACTTGTATATAAATGTGCTTGCTGGCCTGTACCCTTACATCTGTGTACCAAATACTGAGCCACAGCAGGGGCACCTGGCTCAGGAGTCCCTTGAGGCTTGTCTGGCTGCCTTGTGAAATCTCTTAACCCAGCACCCCCATCTAGCTCCCAGCCCAGGGGGCAGGAAGTCGCACAGAAATGCAAAGAAGCCCCTCTTGAACAATCTCTCTCTCCCTCTCTTTCTTTCTCCTTCTCTCTCTTTTCCCTCCTTTTCTTTTATTTTTTATTTATGTTTTTACCCACACATTTCTTAGGCCAGAGGAGTCTCCTTTTTTCCCTGTTACCTCTTTTGGGTTCTAAGGACCAAGAATCATCAGAAATGTTTTGTGAATGGGTGATGTCAATTAAGAACATGAGACTACAGACATGCTAGGAACCATTCGTTCATTCAACTTACAGATCTCTACTGAGGGCTTATTAGGTGCCAGATACTGTGCCAGGATAATGCATTGCTTTCTGTGCACTCAGGCCTTTCTTTGTAGTTCATGATATCTATTTCCTCTTCACCCTCACAGATACTTCATGCTTATTATGTCTTAGAGGTGCTGTATGAAACCAAGAAAGTCCTGCAGCAAATGCCGAATTTCACACACACACAAACATCTCCATCCAAAGAGATAACAATCTGTGGTAAGTTTCAGAGCTGAGTTGCCAAATTAATATTTAGAAGCCTCTTGGTTCTACATCATTGGCCTAACTTGAAAACTGTGTAAATTGGACTGTATTAAGGGAAAAGTGTTAATATAGAGTTATCTATCATGATAATACTGTTCCCCATCTTGTCTTTGTTTTGCATACCAGCTGGCAGGAATTAATTATGTGAGAAATTAAAGAACTCTTAGCTTTTTATAAAGGCAGGCAGCATTTTAATACAGAAAACTACCCATGGGTAGAATAAACATTCTTTGCTCTCCATCTAGCTCTCATTATCTTTGTTCCATGTTGCCTTTTCTAGATGGGCCTCTGCATGCCACTTCTGCTGGGAAGGGAAAAGCCCAAGTCAGGGTGGAGATTAAACTCTTCTCTTCCCTCTGCTGCTGTTTGAGATTTTTCAGCTGGTCTCTGCAGCTTTTAGAAGAGTGGGAATGTCCCAGAAATCTGTTCCTTGTTCTTCTAAATAACAAGAGCTGAGATTTTGTCATCATATAGGCCAGCCTGGCAGGATATTGCTTCAGGAAGCAGTACACATTGAAATTCAACACAGTTGGTGCTCAGCATGCTTGCAACTGTCTGATAATGGAGTGTGTGGAAGGAACGGCAATTCTCTTAACTTCTAATTAAGCCTTTAGGTTACAACACAGTGATTGTCATTTTCCAAATCAATTTTTAGTCCATGTTTCTTTTACTCTGGCAGGTAGAATGGATTGACAATCTAATTAAACCATTTCCATTTCTAGCATCTGATAGTGGTAACAGAGACTTGATGTAGCAGTGTATGCTCCATGTCATGCCTGGTCTCAAGCTTTTGAAGAGTCCTTAATGGTTCAGTTTCAACCTAATCAGGCTACCACATCTATGCCTACCAGATGATGCATCTCAGCATGGGGACCTTTTATTCAAGACCTCATTGGATTGTACTTTCCATGGAAATAAAGAATTTGGAGTTATGAGGCTCAGGAACCCAGGCCAACTAACGAAGCCTGTGGAGCCAGGGCAAGATTTGCTCTCAGAGTGTAATAAAATAGGCCAAACAGAGACTGTGATCTGCTCCTATATGTTTCTAGTACACCTCCAGTTGCCATTGGAGACTTGTCTTTGCATAAAAGGATTTGGAAGAAGACATGAATTAATTAGAGGGCATGTAAGTTCTGGAATCACACAGTGTAAGGACTGAATGGTTCTTACAGAGGTCAGCTGGTCTATCCCTTGTTCTTATGGATAAAATTGAGGCCCAGAAATGGTATTGCCTTCCATGCATTTTATGTAATAACTTGTCCCCTTCTCTCCACCCCAGCTCATTTAGCTGGTTAGTGGCAGAGTCAGAATTAAAAATCAGATCTTTTGCATCCCAGGTTATAGCCAGTCCCATATCTGCTATCCCAGTCCCATTATGCACTGCCCTGACGGGTGTTTCATTTTCTATCATAAGACAGAGATTAGGGAATGGATTGATTGGACAGTTGCAGTTTTTAAAAGATACATTTTGGGCATTTATTAATATTTCCAGACTTTTTCCACATAGCACCATTGGTAGAAGGAAATGCCAGGCCCATACATTCCCATAGCATAGGAATTTTCATTAAACTGTCTTTAATAGCCCCATTGAACCCAGAAAGATTTGGCCATCATTTAAAATTGGGGCCATATTTTCAAAACCATCCTCTGTTTAAGACTGTATTAGGAAAGGGAGAGAAATTATGATGAAACTTTACCATTATTTTAATTTCCAGATGCAGTTTTTTACATGCACAGCTAAACATGCTGCATGGTTCTCAATGTGCATGAAATATATAGGTGTTTTAGGCTACATTTATATTACAAAAGTTAACCATGTATGTACTTATATTTTTATATGCAGTGAAAATATCTTTTTGTAGCTTTTACATGATACATTGAGTGTTATCTTTTGCTGTCCAACTAGAAGTTGGTTATATCTTTATATCCTCAACTGTTAACATGCTGAAACCAATTCATTTATTAGCTTGCTAGCTACAACACTTCTGACTACCCAAATCTTTGAAAGACAAGTTATCCTGAAGAGAATTAGGAAAACAAAATAATTAAAAATATATATTTAACAAATAAGTAAAGTCCTTCCATTTTTATTTCCTTAGAGTGAGAGCAATGAGATTTAAGTATGCAATAGTATTAATATGCTCTTAATATTCTTGCTGTTGTTCAGTCGCTAAGTCGTATCTGACTCTTTGTGACCTCATGGACTGCAGCTAAGTTGTGTCCAACTCTTTGTGACCCCATGGACTGCAGCACGTCAGGCTTCCCTGTGCCTCACTATCTTCCAGAGTTCTAGGATACTGGGGATCCTTGGGATCTGCCTTGAACTAAGAACCACTCATCTCTGCAATCCCATTTTAAGGCTGCTCTCCTATTGGAAGCTCCTAATGTGAAATTGGAAACAATTTAAAAGTCACATTTTTTCCAAACCACTTTTTTCTGTTTGACACAATTTTGAAAGCTCTTAAAGTTACAACGAAGCTAGTGAAATCTCTTGATTTCCATATTGCTGAAAGTTCCAGAAATATGTTTTGCTGACTGGTAAATCTCCCAGTGACCAGTGCTATCCTTGCCTTGCTGATCACAGAAAAGTTCCAGGGTCTCTTTAGGATCCAGTGGCAACAGCACGTAGTACTGAACATTATGAACAGCAGCAGCAACCCCTCTGGACATTCCTGTAGCTCTTCATGGTCTGTGGAGCGCCTTGGCATCCATCCTCTCCCCATGTCCCCCTGAGGTGGGTGGAGAAGTTTGTATTATCCTCACTTTGCTGATGAGAAGACTGAAGCTCAAAGTGGTGGGTCCTTTTCTAGGTTACCCAGCAAGAAACAGTATCAAGGTGTCAAAAGCAGCTTTCCAGAACTTTGTTTGACAGTAGCCCATATGAAGTGCTTGCTTTTGGCCATATGAGTACGTTTTAGCCAAGATCTTTAACGCAGGTGACTTTAACCATGAGGGATGTTGTTCTAGATGAGGGCTTGACAAGCTTTTCTTTAAGGAACAGGATGATAAACATTTTGGCTTTGTAAACCATATGGTCTCTGTGGCAACTACTTGGCTCTGCCCTAGTAGCTCAGAAGTAGCCCTATACAATATGTAAATGAGTTCAGTTCAGTTGCTGAGTCATGTCCAACTCTGCGATCCCATGGACTGCAGCACACCAGGCCTCCCTGTCCATCACCAACTCCCGGAGTCCACCCAAACCCATGTCCATTGAGTCGCTGATGCCCTCCAACCATCTCATCCTCTGTCGGTCCCTTTCTCCTCCTGCTCCCAATCCTTCCCAGCATTAGGGTCTTTTCCAGTGAGTCAACTCTTCACATCAGGTGGCCAAAGTATTGGAGTTTCAGCTTCAACATCAGTCCTTCCAATGAACACCCAGGACTGATCTCCTTTAGGATGGACTGGTTGTATCTCCCTGCAGTCTAAAGGACTCTCAAGAGTCTTCTCCAACACTACAGTTTAAAAGCATCAATTCTCTGGTGCTCAGCTTTCTTCACTGTCCAACTCTCACATCCATACATGACTACTGGAAAAACCATAGCCTTGACTAGACGGACCTTTGTTGGCAAAGTAATGTCTCTGCTTTTCAATATGCTATCTAGGTTGGTCATAACTTTCCTTCCAAGGAGTAAGCATCTTTTAATTTCATGGCTGCAATCACCATCTGCAGTGATTTTGGAGCTTAAAAAAATAAAGTCAGCCACTGTTTCCACTGTTTCCCCATCTATTTCCCACGAAGTGGTAGGACCAGATGCCATGATCTTAGCTTTCTGAATGTTGAGCTTTAAGCCAACTTTTTCACTCTCCTCTTTCACTTTGATCAAGAGGCTTTTTAGTTCCTCTTCACTTTTTGCCATAAGAGTGGTGTCGTCTGCATACCTGAGGTTATTGCTATTTCTCCCGGCAATCTTGATTCCAGCTTGTGCTTCTTCCAGTCCAGCATTTCTCATGATGTACTCTGCTTATAAGTTAAATAAGCATGCCATCCAACCATCTCATCCTCTGTCATCCCCTTCTCCTCCCACTCTCAATCTTTCCCAGCATCAGAGTCTTTTCCAGTGAGTCAGCTCTTTGTATCAGGTGGCCAAAGTATTGGAGCTTCAGCTTTAGCATCAGTCCTTCCAATGAATATTCAGGATTGATTTCCTTTAAGATTGACTGGTTTGATCTCCTTGCTTAATATTAATATTGTAGTCATTTTATAAATAAGTGCTGGTGTTGTTGTATTTTAATTTTGTTACTCCCATAATAATTGGACTCATGTATATGTTTGGTTAATTTTGTTTGTAGCATTTTTAAACAAACTGGGGGAAAGTATTCCTAAATTAAATTATATATGGTAATAAAGTTGGATATAAGGAATAAAAAGTTATGATCAGAGCTTATGAAAGACAAATATTTACCTAGAAATAGTTATCCAAATAGGGCTTTTTAATATTCACATATTTACTGTTGTTTTAAAATTAATGGCTTCATATATTTACATGATTTCTTAAGTTTTATAAAGCAGTGCTTTCATTTTTATTTTTGCTGATAGTCTCATTAAGAGAATGTCAAATATCTACTCACAGTTTTTAAGTTTCAGATTCTACTGCATGTTCTTGAAAACATGGCTTTAAAAAGCTGTACATTTAGCAGTTGAACTTAATTATTGAACGCCTACTATGCAGCAGGTACTATAGGAGGTGTTTAGCGGTTTAATGATAAATAAGTAATATTGCTGTTCTCCTAGAGATTCTCCTAGTGTAGGCAGTAGAGTACAGTAGTACAGTTTTGAAGTGAGATAAAGTTGAGTTTGAATTCCAGCTCTGCTACTTGGTAACCGGGCAACTTTGTAAGTTACTTAACTACTCTGAGCCTCATTTGTAAAATGAATATGGTGAAAACAATATCCATCTCATAGAGTGGTTATCAGTTCAGTTCAGTTGCTCAGTCGTGTCTGACTCTTTGCGACCCCATGGACTGCAGCACGCCAGGCTTCCCTGTCCTTCACCATCTCCCAGAACTTACTCAAACTCATGTCCATTGAATCAGTGATGCCATCCAATCATCTCATCCTCTGTTGTCCCCTTCTCCTCCCACCTTCAATCTTTCCCAGCATCAGGGTCTTTTCTAGGGAGTTGGTTCTTCGCATCAGGTGGCCAAAATATTGGAGTTTCAGCTTCAACATCAGTCCTTCCAATGAATATTCAGGGCTGATTTATTTTAGGATTGACTGGTTGGATCTCCTTGCAGTCCAAGGTACTCTCAAGAGTCTTCTCCAACACCACAGTTCAAAAGCATCAACTCTTTGGCACTCTGCTTTCTTTGTAGTCCAATTCTCACATCCACACTTGACTAGTGATTTTAGGATTGAACAAGCTGGTTCATGTAAACCCCTTTATTGGAAATAAAAGCAAAAATAAACAAATGGGACCTAGTTAAAATTAAAAGCTTCTGCACAAAAAAAGGAAACTGAAAGCAAGGTGGAAAGGCAGCCTTCAGAATGGGAGAAAATAATCGCAAACGAAGCAACAGACAAACAATCTCAAAAAAATATAAGCAACTCCTGCAGCTCAATTCCAGAAAAATAAACGGCCCAATCAAAAAGTGAGCCAAAGAACTAAACAGACATTTCTCCAAAGAAGACATAAAAATGGCTATCAAACACATGAAAAGATGCTCAACATCACTCATTATCAGAGAAATGCAAATCAAAACCACAATGAAGTACCAGTTTACACCAGTCAGAATGGCTGCCATCCAAAAGTCTACAAGCAATAAATGCTGGAGAGGATGTGGAGAAAAGGGAACCCTCTTACACTGTTGGTGGGAATGCAAACTAGTACAGCCACTGTGGAGAACTGTGGCAACTCCTTAAAAAACTGGAAATAGAATTGCCATATGACCCAGCAATCCCACTGCTGGGCATACACACCGAGGAAACCAGAATTGAAAGAGACATGTGTACCCCAATGTTCATCGCCGCATTGTTTACAATAGCCAGGACATGGAGGCAACGTAGATGTCCATCAGCAGACGAATGAATAAGAAAGCGGTGGTACATACACACAATGGAATATTACTCAGCCATAAAAAAGAATACATTTGAATCAGTTCTACTGAGGTGGACGAAACTGGAGACTATTATCCAGAGTGAAGTAAGCCAGAAGGAAAAACAACAATACAGTATACTAACACATATATATGGAATTTAGAAAGATGGTAACGGTAAACCTGTATGCAAGACAGCAAAAGAGATGCAGATATATAGAACAGTCTTTTGAACTCTATAGGAGAGGGCAAGGGTGGGATGATATGGGAGAACGGCATTGAAACATGTAAATTATCATATGTGAAATGAATCACCAGCCCAGGTTTGATGCATGGTACAGGGTGCTCAGGGCTGGTGCACTGGGATGAGCCAGAGGGATAGAATTGGAAGGGAGGTGAGAGGGGGGTTCTGGAAGTGGGGGGACACATGTATACCCATGGTGGATTCATGTCAATATATGGCAAAACCAACACAATTATGTAAATAAAAAAATAAAAATAAACCCCTAGTCTGTCACTTGGCACAGAGTGAGCTAAGCACGGCATAAATGGCAGGAATGAATAGGAAATCGCGACATTGGATGCTGCCCCTTATAGGAAAAGGGATGAAGTTTCCATAGGGTGCTATGGAAACAAACCATCTGTTGAATTAATATCATCATTCGGTAAAAACTCAATGTCCTGAGAATGCTTGGCATATATCAACAGTATTTCAGGTTTTAAATTCTCTTGTACAAAGGGTATTTTCTTGTTTCCTCCTGAATACTGATTTTTTCATTTCATTTCCAGGTGATTTGCATGGGAAGCTAGATGACCTTTTTTTGATCTTCTATAAGGTAAACTATTGTTTTGCTAAATATTTATTTACATTTTTGTTGGGAGAAGGCAGAACTACAGCAGGTAACAGTATTAGTTTTATTAGGGATATGTACAAATACAGATGTAATAGGACAGTTTTTAGTCAAGAAGTTGAAAGTTGTGTTGTTTTTCTTTCCACAAAAGGAATTAAAGATTTGAGTCTCTGTTTAATATTATTATTATCTGTAGATCCATTAGGATTTGTGCCTGATGGTATTCATGTTTTTTATTACTTTGTAAATGTGTAGATGACACAGGATGGAGAGGGGAGCAGTCTTTTATTTTATTGTTATTTTGTTCAGAAGTGAGCAGGCCACAGCAGTCTTCTCCTCCAGTGAGCACTAATTGTGCATGAAAGGAGTTCCCCATAGAAAGTTTCAAACTGCTCTTCTCTACCCTGATTCACCATTGGTGGGCTCAGCTGCTCTTCCAGTGCTGTGACTCCTTTTCGTTTGAGCATTGTTTGTGGAAGCCTGCACAGAGGGCACAAAGCAGCTTGGCTGGCGTGGAGTTTCTGTGTGCCTCTTTGATTGGATTCATTTTTCTGTCTGAGCCAGCAGTTGCAAGCTAAATATTTGCTTATGGGATGATTAGATATAGAAAATGTTCCTAAGGTAACATCTACCTTTAGAGTGGTACCTATTTCATCTTTCTTTTTGATCAGAAAGAACGTCTTCTCCACAAGATAGCATGTCAAATAATTGGCCACAGCATAGGTATCACAAATGGCCTGAAAGAAAATATATTCTGATTATTGTGATGGGAAATCAGTTTTACGCTTTGGGGACTGTGAGAGCTTGAGTAAGCCACATAACCTCCATGACCCTTAATTCCTTTTTTGGCTGCAATATTCTTTTTTCAAAAATATTATTGAAATATAGTTGGTTTATAATATTGTTTTCATTTCAGGTGTACAGGAAAGTCATTCATATATATATGTTTATGAGTATGTGTGTTTGTGTGTGTTCAGTCACTCAGTTGTGTCTGACTCTTTGCGACCCCATAAACTGTAGCTAGCCAGGCTCCGCTGTCCAAGGAATTTTCCAGGCAAGAATACTGGAGTGGGTTGCCATTTCCTATTCCAGGGGATCTTCCTGACCCAGGGATCGAACCTGAGTCTCTTGGGTCTCCTGCATTGGCAGGCAGATTCTTTGCCACTGTGCCACCTGGGAAGCCCATGTGTGTGTGTATATATTTATCAGGGAGCAGGCTTACTGGGGTTAAGACCCAGGAAGTAGGATGGTTGAGAAGTTGCAAGGGGTTTAGTCCTAGGAGATGAGTGGGTCCAAGGTGGAGTCTAGAATGTCGGTGGTTGAAGTGAATGAAAGAGAATATTGGAGATGAGGAGATCAAGCACGGGAAGAGCAGGTGAGTGAGTTGGCCACAGGCCTGAGAGATAAAGAGCGAGGGAGGAATTTTATTCAGAGCTCATGGGCCTAGAAGGACAAGAGGCTTTTATCCAGCTGGCAAAGTGTTGGTCTGTTGGTGGCACTATGGAGCAGGTGAACCCTCTCCAGCTCCTGACCCCAAGTCTCCATCCTGGGGAGGAATGAGTCCTTTCCTTCCAGAGGCCTGCAGGAGTCAGGAGTCTAGCACCGTTCCTAAGGGAGGCCCAGGTTTCCAGAGAAATATCTTGATGAATGAGTTGAAGGCAGAAGGGAATTTATTTACACAGTTTGAGGAATGGAATTTGTTTAAATCTACACATAGCACCATATAAATGTTCAGAAGTGCAGTCTTGTTATTTTTGACAATTACAATCTGAGGACAGAGGAGGGGTGGAAGCATGTGGGTAATAACCACAGCAGAAAATCTGATAATTATTTCTCTGGAGGTTTGGGGGAAATACAGAAAAGGGAAAATAGTTGAGTAAATTAAATGGGAAAAGTGACTTCCTAGGCAATTAGAAAAGAAAATTTCTCAAGAGGTAGAAGATACTAAGGTGTGATCAGGGAAGGGACTCTGGAGTAGACAGACACGAAAAGAGAATGTTTCTTTAATTCCATTGGCAAAACTAAATGGAATATATAAAACTGGAAAGTGCTAATGTAAAGACTGAACAGGAGGAGGTGGGTGGTAAGAAGTACTATAAAAAGGACTTAAGGTGAAATTATAGCATTCACATGAAAACAAGAAATATTTTGAGAGTTAACCAATGATGGTATTCAGGAAGTAGAGCTTGAGAGCCCAGTGATGAAAGAGTAAAGCTCTGTTATTTGGGATAGATTTGAGTAGAGGGAGGTGAGAGGGATGTTTGGAAAGAAGATATTTGAAAGTAGAGCCATGAGTTAGAATTTTAACAGACTTGAGTGAGGAGCAGATAAAATGTACCTTGGACATGGAATAAACTGCATGCACCAGAATCTTGAAATTGCCTGGTTTAAAAAAGACAACTAAGGGAAGAGCCATTGATGACAGCAGGCTTCCATCTTAAGAAACTGAAAAGATGATGCAATTAATGCTGTCTGAAAAGGGAGAGTGACCTGGTGGCCTTGTGATAATGGTGAGACACTTAGCTTGTGGGTAAGGAGTGTGCTACGTTAGAGGCCAAGGAAGGAATGGGCAGGACACAGACACTTCTCAGGAAGCTATGCTGTATGATGATCTGTAACTTGTGACAGTCAGCAATTTGCCTTTTCTGTCTTACTTTTTATCCACATTTTAAATGAGGAGTGGTAGTAGATCGCACAAGTAGAGTGGGGCCTAAAACCATGAACAGAAACTGTTCTGGATACAACGTTTCTACCTGAATCCAAAGGACAGTGATACCCACCGGTCCAAAGAACAAACTCTCGTCTTCTTATCATTCCTATGGTCCCAAGTCCAGAATTCAATAAAAAGGGTCTCTGAACTCTTGAAAGAAAGAAAGTGAAGTCGCTCAGTTGTGTACTGACTCTTTGCGACCCCATGGTCACCAGGCTCCTCCATCCATGGGATTTTCTAGGCAGGAGTACTGGAGTGGGTTGCCAGTTCCTTCTCCAAGGAATCTTCCCAACCCAGGGATTGAACCCAGGTCGCCCGCATTGTAGACAGATGCTTTATCATCTGAGCCACCAGGGAAGTCCTTGAACTCTTGAAATCACTGTCAGAAATCCAATGAACTTTACTCACCGGACAAGCCCTAGGCTCTTACTCAACGCCCAATGGCCATATATCTGTAACACCTTATCCGACACATTACTCCATTAAGTTTGCCTGTCTGGTTACACACGCTGCCACAGGTTAGGGAGTGAGAGGGGAAAGGAAAAGTGAGCTAGAATGAAAATGATGAAAAGTAAAATTCTTTCTGACAGTACAAGGAGATCTAAAACTATCAAAATGAGGTATAAATGAAGCTGTAACATTAAGTGTTATGGGGCTGTGTGTGTTGGGGAGAGCTCCTGAGCTCTCCTGAGGGGATGTGCCTAAGGGGATGCCTAGATTGATGAACCTGCATGGTCAAGAAAGTTTGAGGTTCTATGGTGTATGTACACTCTGTTAAGAAGTAAAGAGACCAAATGGCCCATTTTCAGAACTCTTAGCCAGAATGGTTAAGTAATTTAAAAACGTATTTTAGCTTTTAAAGGAATAAACTTCATTGATCTGGAAAATTCATTTCAGCAGTGCTGCAGTATGAGGAGTGTTGTTGGCTTTTAGGCACAAGAAGATGAGAGAGAATGAAAAAAAGAAAGATTAGGTGAGGGAAGAGTAATGGGCCAGGAAAGCAGATGAGGAGGAAAGGAAGAACACCTTAAAAATGAGGAGAGAGGTGGAGAGTGGTGGGTTTCTCTCGTGGCATCAGATACAGAGCTTGCCTGGGGATTACAGCAAGCGCTCACTGTGACCATAGCAGTCACTTGATTGCTTCAGGAAAAGGTAGAGTTTCTGTGATGGTGACTCGTTCTTGTTACTCAGTGCATCAGCAATGTGTTAAATCCCAGTGATAGGTAATGCCCGCATGTGATGCTCTCCTCTGGTTCATTCATGGGAGCTCACAGGATTAAGCCACCTCAGTGTAAGCCATGGAACCACTCTCTTCTTTCTAGAAGCAGCCAGTGACCAGGCTTTAACTCATCCTTATTTAACTTATTATTTAATTTATTAAAAGTACTTTATTATTATTAATTAATTAAAATTGGTTTATTTTATTCAAGTTCTGGTTGAACTTGATTTTTAGGGAATAGTTTGGCAAACTACATCCCGTGGGAGATTTTTTAAGCTGTAAGTGGCCAAAGCTTATACTGTGCTCTAACTTTTTCCTTTCCATCAACGTAAAAGAGAAACTAGGAAAAACTCAGGCTTTGAATTAAGGCATAATTGTAATTCATCTTTCAGTTGGTGTTTTGCTACACAGTTTCTCCCTCATCGTTTCTTTTTTGTAGTATAGAGTGAGTAGGCTGCAGGACTAGGCTGCGGGGCTGGGGCTGGTCCAAGGCCAACCCAGGGCATAGCCTGAGAGAGAGTTACAATATAGGGTCCCTGAGATGCCTTGCCATATTACTCTTTTCATCCAAATGACTGGTTCAGTTTAAGACTTCTATTTGTTACAATGGATCATACACAGAAGTGCATCTGTCCACTAATTTATTCATTCAGTAAACTTTTATCAAGTCCCTACAGTGTTCAAAACCCTGTGTAAAAACTGTGGGAAGATACAAATATGAGTATAAATTTCATTCATTTCACATATATTTATTGAATACCTATTATAAATGAGATACTCTGCTATGTTGGTGATACAGTATGACTAAGATGCAGCTTTTGGCCCCAAAGACATCACAGTTCAGTGGGGGTAGGTCAACCAATAAAAAGACAAGATAGTTCAGGGTAGGACATGTTATAATTGGGGTATGCGAGGTTCCAAGGGAGCACATTGGAGGGGCACCTAAGTCGTGGGAGACTTCTTGCATGAGGTGACATTAAGACAATCTCTTCAAAGGGTTTTAGTAATTTAGTAAGTGCCTAATCATGAAGAAATGTTTTGAAGAATCAGAAAAGATTAATCCCACACCCTTTTTGGGGTGTGCTGCAATAAATGATGGAATTTGTACAAGTGATTATTTTTGTTTTGCCATTTTTAGTTTCTTTAGTATTTGGTTATCCTTACAAATTGTATCATTTAGTACCTTAAGACTAAGCTAGACAGTTTCAGCTCACAATCCTATCTAGGTTTGTAAGGAATTCCTCTGAGTGCCATATGATTAACCATGACACACCTTTACTAAAAGAGCATCTCAACTTTATATGGCTCTGGATATCACCAGGTGAACAGATTTACAGGGCATTAGTTGTCAGTCACTAAGTTGTGTCTGACTCTTTGCAACCCCGTTGACGGCAGCACGCCAGGCTTCCTTGTCCTTCAGTAACTCCTGGAGTTTGTTCAAGGTCATCTCCATTGAGTCAGTGATGTCATCCAACCATCTCATCCTCTGTCACCCCCTTCTCCTCCTGCCCTCAATCTTTCCTAGCATCAAGGTCTTTAGCAGTGAGTCAGCTCTTCACATCAGGTGGGCATAGTATTGGAGCTTCAGTATATATCCTTCTAATGAATATTCAGGGTTCATTTCCTTTAGGATTGACTGGTTGGATCTCCTTGCAGTCCAAGGGACTCTCAAGAGTCTTCTCCAGCACCACAATTCGAAAGCATCAATTCTTTGGTGTTCAGCCTTCTTTATGCTCCACCTCTCACATCCGTGCATAACTACTGGAAAAACCATAGCTTTGACTATACCGACCTTTGTCGACAAAGTGATGTCTCTGCTTTTTAATATGCTGTCTAGATTTGTCATAGCTTTTGTTCCAAGGGGTAAGTGTCTTTTAATTTCATGGCTACAGTCACCATCCATAGTGATTTTGGGGCCCAAGAAAATAAAATCTGTCACTGTTTCCACTGGCATTAGTTAGGTCCTATTTTTAAACTTTATTTCCTGAAAAGGTTAATTTTAATCAGCCACTCCTGCTTAATTGAAGTGACCAATTTGAAATTCTTCATTCAGAACTTTAGCCTTCTAAAATTACAAGACATTTTTCCTCATTGAATAGAAAGTGGAAATTTTAGACTTAAGTACTGGCAAGTTAGTTTGTTAAATTGATACTGTGTGTGGAGACCTCCTGCAGTTGAAAGAGAGGTGCACATGTACAGAGAGAAGCTAATTACTTCTCAACCCTGTGGGTGTCATACTGATGCTGTCCATGGGAGCCACACAGCCTTGTTTTCCTTTTCTTACTCTCTTCTGCACCATCCTCCATCCCCACCCCTAATGACCCAAATTTGCCAGTTGTGAAGGTCATTAAATATTTTCTTTTTTCTCTGTTGCTGATATGCTTCCTACTGCCACAGCAGTCAATTCTTTACCCTTTAAAATTAGGCAGTATGTTACAATCAGAACATATCTCTTAAATAGAGTTTGAAAACAAAATAAAAATTAAAATAATGTGGAGTTGAGGTCCAGAGGTTATTTCATGTGCTTTGGGAAAATGTCCAAAAAAATTGCAGTTACTTCCAGATGTCTTATGTAAAATATACCAGTGGGAAATAGGACTCTTTATCTCTACTGAAGTTAGTTAATTGTGGTCTGCTACTTTTCCCCCTGAAGGTCATCTGATGCTGTACAGAATTGTAGTTTACCCTGGGTTTTCTATATTTGTCAACTGTATCACCATAATATAGATGGTTTGTTGTGTTATCAGCCACGGAATAAGCCAGAGAGTTTGGTTTACTGGAACTGAGTGAGGATGGGTTCACTTAGCAGCAGTGAGTACTCTTTTGAAAGAAATCCAGAGAAACCTCAGTAACCAGAAGTCTAAATATCCTAGAGACCCATGTCCCAGAAGACTTAGGTCTTTTTATCTGTTTTCCAATTTTCTTATTATTCTAAGACTAAAATGTATTTGAACTCAGACTGTGTAAAGTAATACAACTAGTCCTGGAGCAACAGTGTAGATCTTATACACCCAAATAAGTCTTGCCTTTGCCTTCAGAGGCTCAGCACTTACAGAAGTTCAGTATATATTTAGGACTCCTTTTAGAATCACTTTCATACACAGTGACATTTTTCTACTGAATGAGCTTCATTATCACAAATCTTATTCTTTTGGAGACATGAGTTTTTTGAAAAGGTTAAAGCTTATTGGGTGTCAAATATGCTATGTAAGGTGTATGGTTTAGCTGATCATTACTATTTGGGGCTTAAAATTAGGTTTGACTAAAGAAATTCACTATTCATGGCTCATAGAAGAGGTGAAATACCTATAAGCAAAGTTGATTTAACTGGAGATGAATTCTACTACCAGAAAATTGGTCATCCCAGTGAAAAATAGTTTACATCTTTGTTCAAATTTTGGCTGCTGTTTTTCTCAAATTTTGATACTATGGTTATACTGATCTTATGAGATAAATTGGAGAGATTTACATCTTTTTCTATGGTTTAGAACTTAAATCCCTTGTGTTCAAACTTGGCTATACATTCTAATCACCCAAGGAAATAGGAAAAAAAAAAAAACTACCGAGTTCCACTCCCAGAGATTCTGATGGACACCTAGAAATCATCATGTGATTCTAATATGCAGCCAAGTATTGGAATCATTGCTTGAAGGAACCTCAAAACTATTTGCTTAAAAAAAAACTATTTGCTTTTGAAAATGGGAAGAGAGCTCTGCTATAAAGCTACATGCAAGCCTGTTCTCTGTCTGCATCTGCATTGCTGTCCTGCAAGTAGGTTCATCAATAGCATCTTTCTAGATTCCATATATATGTGTTAATATACGATATTTGTTTTTCTCTTTCTGACTTACTTCACTCTGCATAATAGGCTCTAGGTTCATCCACCTCATTAGAACTGACTCAAATGTGTTCCTTTTTACAGCTGGAGAAGGAAAGGATGGGACCAATTGAGAGAGTAGCATGGAAACATATACATTACCATATGTAAAATAGATAGCCAGTGGGAATTTGCTGTATGACACAGGAGCTGAAAGGTGGTGCTCTGTGACCACTTGAAGGGGTGGGATGGGGTGGGAGATGGAGGGAGGTTGAAGAAGGAGGGGATATAATATACCTATGGCTGATTCATGTTGATGTATGGCAGAAGCCAACACAATGCTGTATAACAATTATCTTCAGTTAAAAAAATAAATAAAAAAGTAGACCAAAAAATTCTTTTAAAAATGAAAATGAGAAGAAAAAAAGGCCGTATGCAGCCAATGCACTTTTTTAGTGTTCGACTTCTTTTGAATCAGTTTTCAGTCAGTTCAGTCTGCTCAGTCGCATCCAACTCTCTGCGACCCTATGGACTGCAGGATGTCAGGCTTCCCTTCTGCCATAAGGGTGGTGTCATCTGCATACCTGAGGTTATTGATATTTCTCCCAGCAATCTTGATTCCAGCTTGTGCTTCATCCAGCCTGGCATTTCGCATGATGTACTCTGCATATAAGTTAAATAAACAGGGTGACAATATACAGCCTTGATATACTCCTTTCCTGATTTGGAACCAGTCTGTTGTTCCATGTCTAGTTCTAACAGTTGCTTCTTTACCTGCATACAAATTTCTCAGAAGGCAGGTCAGGTGCTCTGGTATTCCCATCTCTTTAAGAATTTTCCACAGTTTGTTGTGATCCACACAGTCAGAGGCTTTGGCGTAATCAGTAAAGCAAAAGTAGATGTTTTTCTGGGACTCTCTTGCTTTTTTGATGGTCCAGCAGATGTTGGCAATTTGATCTCTGGTTTCTCTGCCTTTGCTAACTCCAGCTTTAAGTTCATGCTTCGTGTACTGTTGAAGCCTGGCTTGGAGAATTTTGAGCGTTACTTTGCTAGCTTGTGAGATGAGTGCAATTGTGTGGTAGTTTGAACATTCTTTGGCATTTTTTTGGAATGAAAACTGACCTTTTCCAGTCCTGTGGGCACTGCTGAGTTTTCCAAATTTGCTGGCATATTGAGTGCAGCACTTTCACAGCATCATCTTTCAGGATTTGAAATATCTCAACTGAAATTCTATCACCTCCACTAGCTTTGCTCTTAGTAATGCTTCCTAAGGCTCACTTGACTTCACATTCCAGGATGTATGGCTCTGGGTGAGTGATCACACCATCATGGTTATCTGGGTCATGAAGATCTTTTTTGTATAGTTCTTCTGTGTATTCTTGCCACCTCTTCTTAATATCTTCTGCTTCTGTTAGATCCATACTATTTCTGTCCTTTATTGTGCCCATCTTTGCATGAAATGTTCCCTTGGTATCTCTAATTTTCTTGAAGAGACCTCTAGTCTTTCCCATTCTATTGTTTTCATCTGTTTCTTTGCACTGATCACAGAGGAAGGCTTTCTTATCTCTCCTTGCTGTTTTTTGGAACATGGGTATATCTTTCCTTTTCTTCTTTGCCTTTAGCTTCTCTTCTTTTCTCAACTATTTGTAAGGCCTCCTCAGACAACCATTTTGACTTTTTGCATTTCTTTTTTTGGGGGGTGATCTTGATCGCTGCTTTCTGGACAATGTCATGAACCTCCATCCATAGTTCTTCAAGCACTCTGTCTATCAGATCTAATCCCTTGAATCTATTTGTCACTTCCACTGTATAATCATAAGGGATTTGATTTAGGTCACTCCTAAATGGTCTAGTGGTTTTCTCCACTTTCTTCAATTTAAGTCTGAATTTGGCAATAAGGAGTTCATGATCTGAGCCACAGTCAGCTTCTGGTCTTGTTTTTGCTGACTGTATAGAGCTTCTCCATCTTTGGCTGCAAAGAATATAATCAATCTGATTTCGATATTGACTATCTAAGATGACCAGGTGTAGAATCTTCTCTTGTGTTATTGGAAGAGGGTGTTTGCTATGACCAGTGCATTCTCTTGGCAAAACTCTGTTAGCCTTTGCCCTGCTTCATTTTGTACTCCAAGGCCAAATTTGCCTGTTACTCCAGGTGTCTCTTGACTTCCTCCTTTTGCATCCCAGTCCCCTATAATGAAGAGGACATCTTTTTGGGGTATTAGTTCTAGAAGGTCTTGTGGGTCTTCATAGAACTGTTCAACTTCAGCTTCTTCAGCATTACTGGTTGGAGCATAGACTTGGATTACTGTGATATTGAATGGTTTGCCTTGAAAACAAACAGAGATCATTCTGTGTTTTTAAGATTGAATCCAAGTACTGCATTTCGGACTCTTTTGTTGACTCTGAGGGCTACACCATTTCTTCTAAGGGATTCTTGTCCACAGTAGTAGATGTAATGGTCATCTGAGTTAAATTCACCCAGTCCAGTTTTAGGATCAGTTTTAGTATCTTTACTAGAATCAGTTTAGTAGCTTCTAATTTTCAAGAAAATCTTCCATTTCTCTAGACTGTCAAAGTACATTGCCACAGATTCCAATATGATATTCTCTTTTTATACATATAATATTAAAACTTACTTCTCTATATCTTTGTCTTTTTTCTAATCTTTAATCTTACATGTTTTTTGTTATCTTTTTTAACTTATCCTTAATCAGGCTTATGATGTGTTTTATCATCAGTTTTATTAGTTCTTTCAAAGAATCACTCTTTGGATTATATAGCTCTCATTTTTTTGTTTCTCATTCATTAATTTCAGCTTTTATCTTTATCTAATTGATTTTATTTTTCTAATGTGTTAAGGTGAATATAGTCTTTCATGTGCATCTTATTTAATAATGGAGACATTTAAGACTACACATTTTTTCTTACTTTAGTTGTTACTGAGCCTTCAAATATTGCTGTTAATTTACTCTTTGATCCAATGGTTATGAAAACTATAATTTTTAATTTCCAAGGATCTTAACTCAAAAAGCTAGAATTTTTTGCATCATATTATTTACTTCAGATTTTATTGGATTATGATATGAGAATGTGTCCTATGAAAGGGATCCTTGCAGCTCAAACCCTCAGTGTCCAAGGGTAAACTGTACATTCAATTTTTTCCATTTGTATCTTTTTAAATCTGTGTATTATATATTTCTGTATAACAAATTACCCCAGTATTTACTGGCTTAAAGCTGCAAATGTTTAGTATCTCACAGTTTCTGTGGTTCAGAAATCTGAGTACAGCTTAGCTGGGTGGTTCTGCCTGAAGATCTCTCATGAGCTGGCAATCAAGCTGTTGGCCAGGGCTGCAGTCATTTGTAAGGTTGACTGGATTGCTGACTAACGTGGCTGCAGACACAGCTTTTCAGTTCCTTGCTGGCTGTTGATAGAACAGCCACCTGGTCCTCTCCACAGGGTACCTGAGTGTTCTCATGACAGAGCAGTAGCTTTTCCCAGAGTGAGTGATCCGAGAGAGCAGATAGGAGGCTGAAGTCTCTTTTATGACTTAGTCTCCACAGTTGCACATCAGCACTCCTGCTTTTGTTTCTTATTCCTTCCTTAGAAGCAAATCACTAAATCCAGCCTACATTCAGGGAGTGGTGTTAGGCTTCACCTTTTAAAGGGAGTATCAAATAATTTGTGGACATTATTTTAAACCAATAATTAAGTTTAAATAACTTACTATGAGTTTTTTAAAATTTTCTTCTTGCATTTATAGTAAATATATGAAGCAAAAACTTGTTCTTTTGTTTATTGAATAGAAGTTTATAAAATGAACCTTCTTCATAAAGTGCCCATTATTATGATAGAATGTTGCTTTGTGATAATTTTTAGCACTTTGAATATTAAATTCCACTTTGTCAAATATTAATATTTTCATTTTTACCTTTTCTTTGTTTCATTTACCTTGCTTTCAGTCTCCCTTTATTTTTTTCATGTGTATTTCTCACAAACTATACATACTTGGAGTTTTGTGCTTTAAAGTAGTCTTTCTTTTTGCTGTTGTGGTGAAGTGTTTTAAATTATTGTTTTCTTTGGCATTTTTACCATGCTTTCCTATTCATCAGTTGTTATCTTCCCATTCCTGACATTTCTAATAAATGATGTATGTGTGTATACTTCTCAAATAGCTATAGCTTTATTCCTTCTTCATTATCCTCTCTCTCCTCCAATAAGATAAATATATTTGTTTTCACACTTTCCATGTACATTTTCTATTCAGATGAGGTTGGTAGAGAATTTTACTTTTCTGCCTTCACATCCCCTACAAATCCTTAGTTTTGGCTCATGCCAGATTTTTAGTTCTTGACCATTATCAGATTTCCTTCATAGTACATCTCTTGTATTTCTTGAATCCTTGTTTTGTATTGGGTTGGCCAAAAAGTTCATTTAGGTTTTTCTGTTAGCTCTTTCAGAGAACACAATTTCTACATTATTGCTATTGATTTATATTTAATTATGTATTGCAAGGTTCATTGTTCACATCTGTAATCTTTTCTCTTAGTCCTTCCCAGGCTTAAGGCCTTTTTTGGTTACTGTTCTTATTTGGTTAAAGTATGTTCTTGAGTGTTTTCCTCTATGGGGCATGTGGATGGTAGGTTCTTTAAATGCAAACTGTTTGAATGCAGGGACTTCGTATTGTTTACTTCTGTGTTTCTAACACCTAAAACTATGGTACGTAACAAGCAGTCGGTACGTGTTCATTGAACACAGGAGTCGTGAGCTCTTTCAAACTTCAGGGTTAAGTCTTGTTTTAAACCGTAGAAAATTCCCTTTCTTATTTATGTAATTATGCCTCTTCTCCATCTGTTCCTTTTTCCTGATTCTTGAATGCTTATTGTTGGCATATTAGTTCTCTTGGCTCTGAACTCTAATCTCTTACTCATTCCTCATGATCTCCATCATTATGCCTTTTGCTCTTTGTGAGAGATTTTTCATCTGCTTGCTCTTTCAGGTCAGTAATATATTTTTCAACCATTCTATCTTTTAGTTGTCACCAGTCTATTGGTATTTTAAATTCCAATAGCATATTTTTAATGCCAAGAATTACTGACTTTCTGTTCTTTATTTCATGGTACTCTCATTTTTAAAAAAGTTAGGCTCTGTCTCCTCCAGCACTGTTACCTCATTAGGGGATGGTATTTTAGTAGGTCTGATTGGTCTGCCTCTCTGTGGTTATTTGATCCTCTTAAATATGAGGTTATTTCTATTTAAAATTTTCTCCTTAAGCTAGGCCAAGCTTCTTCATAGTTGGAGACACAACAGCACTTTTTGCTTCTGCGTCAAGAGTGTGAGAGGAAGTCTTTCTGTTCCTAGGTGTCTCTAAATGCAAGTGTTAGTATTCTTTTAGTTTCAGAGATGTGAAAGTTCTCCTACATTTCCTATAAGATTCAGATCCCTGCCCTCCAACCAAGACCACACACATGCTCTGAGACAAAGTGTCTCCTTAATCCCAGAGTCTACACGTCCCCTCAGGCCTAGTTCTTCCGTGGCTCTCTGCTGCTGCTTAAGCCCCCTTTAGTCCTAGACATCCCGACAGAACCTATAGCCTTCAGCGCTCCTCAGACTTCTCCAGGTTCCTCATCGCAGCCAGCTGAAGTCTGGGGGAAAGAAGAGTATTAGAGATGCAGAATCACTCCCTTTTCCTTTATGTTTTGATGAGCAATAGCTTATATTTTTACAATTGGCTCACAGTATCTAAGCCCAGTGTGAATAGGTTATGTGAATTCATGTATAAGAAAATGTAAAGTAGTGGGATCGTAAAATTAGAAATAACATGGAGGTCATAATAAAATGAATCTCTTAGTTTGTGTGGTGCTTTGTACTTTTTACACACTATAGTAAAAGCACACTGTAGTTTTTACACACTACAGTCTCATTTGTTCCAAAGTAGCCCTGTATGATAAACATGGAAGTTATCATTTAACAGATGAGGAAACTAGAGTTCATAATGATCAAATAACTTGCCCAGGGACACATGGGTAATAGTAGAGCTGAATTAGAGAATAAGTCCTCTGGCCCAGAAGACTACTTGCTTGCTTGCTCTTTTCCAGTTGCCTTCAGAACATGTTTTCTTGAATACTGACTTCTGGAATTCCTAAGTTATATGCTACAAGTTGTATTTTATTTTTTCAACTATTTCTGTCATATTGATATGAACAATTTAAAATGTATATAAATACTAGGTGGTGAGTATAAAGTAATAATATTTTCTTACATAATTTGAAACCTAACAAAAGAGAAAATCGAAAATCATTTGAAAAAGATTAACATAACTAGAATATGTGAATTACTTCTTGAAGGTAACCTTTTTGAAAGAGGACATATATTAGAATACTTAAAATTTTCTTTTTGTAATGTATTTTTTAGACATTTGAATTATTTTACTATGCAATAAAAATGCAGTCAACCATTTCTCTACCAGGCATGGTGTATTTTATCTTAGAGTTTACTAGTACAGAAGTAAAGGAAAGAATAGCTGCTATAAAGACCAGACCTTTGTCCTAATCCCAGTCCTTTTTTGTGCTAACACTATATTTTAAAGTATTATCTCATGCTCAGGAATGGTAATCAACATATTAAACAACAAATATGGCCCTGATTGGTGAGCAGTCAAGAACACATGCCTCCAGCACCTGGTGTAATTGTTTCAGAGTGGACTGATGGTGTATTAGCTCTGCTCACAGATGGGCAGTACCTTGCGCTTTCCTGAGTACTTTCATATCCTATCTCTCATTTTTGATCTGGGATGGGATTGTTTTTACAAATTGGGAGACTCACAGCCTAGAGAAATTAAACAGAGGGTCCCTTAGAATGAATGACTTCTGGTTCTTACTTAGTTCAATGTTTTTCCCTCTTCTACCCAAGGAAGAGATGAAAGAATCCATTTTTAATAGGATAATTAACAGGTCCTTTCAGAGAAAACTTATTGTTTTCATGGATGGTAGTGAGTAGGATGAGCTATCCCCCTGGAGTCTTCCTGTCCCAAGCTAATTCTTTACTTCTGAAAGGTCTCTTGCAGAAGAGTGAAACCTTTCACCCTTGCCCTAGAAGAGGCTTGAGTGGGTGAGCAGATTTTTCCCAGTGGAAGAACTGGCTCAGCCTCTTTTCTCCATATCCACGTGAACGTTAAGTATAAAATCTTACTTTTAAAAGTGCATTTTTTAACTGCTCTTTTTTCCCCCTCTTCCTTCCACAGAATGGTCTCCCCTCAGTGACCAACCCATATGTTTTTAATGGTGATTTTGTAGATCGAGGAAAAAATTCCATGGAGATCCTAATGATCCTGTTTGTGAGTTTTCTTGTGTACCCAAATGACCTGCACTTGAACAGAGGCAACCATGAGGATTTTATGATGAATATAAGGTAACCTAGCCCTGTAGATTTCCTCTTTTGTTTCCTGTTCTGGAAAATGCTACCATGTTTAGTTCCTAGCAGAGTGGTAGAGGTGAGTGTAGAGAAGTAGGGATGAGAATCTCAAGGAAGATCTCAGTTCTTACCCCCGTTTACCTCCCTCAATCCTCTACTGTGTGAGTATAAATTGCTCTAAAATTCCCTTCCTATCTTTTCTTCCAATCCTTCCTTCTCCCTTCTATTATGTTCTTCCTCCCATGCCTACCCTTCCCAAGCCAAATTGTGTACTTTCTAGACATGTTAGGCCAGGTTTGGAGGTGTGGTTGTTCTATGAACAGGTTTAGATGGACTCATTCTCTCGATAGTCTTTTGGCTTGCCTCAGAAGTTGTCTTGGAAACTAGTACTGTGTTTTTCACTGATGTGTATATTTTTTTTATGACATGGTGATTGCTTCTGGCATAGTTGTTCATAAACATATTTGAGAACAGCTGTAACATAGCATTTTAGCTATCTGACTCACTGGAAGTTTGGGGAATAGATTGATTAAGTGGTTTACCAGTTTTTGCTGTGAAAGGCACAGTAAGTGACAAATGTTCTTCTTTCCTTTCTTTCCTCCTCCTCCTTTCCCCTTTCCCTTCCTCCTCTTCTTCCTCTCCTTTTATTTTCCTTTTGTTTCTTGTTTTATGAAAAAACAGAATCCAGTTTGCACTAGGGAAGTAGAAGGCATGGCATATTAGATGCTTCAGTCCTGGGCTTTTGAGTGCCTGGATCAAAACTCAGCAACTGATGAGTTTTCTCTTTGGGGCAGTTTTGGCACTTGGCCTGAAAATAAGAGTTTCAATTCTAACCCTCAGGTATGGAAGAAAATGCTAAATATGAAGGAAAAAAATCCCAATGCTATTTTCAGAGGCTATATATATATATAATAAAATATAGCTCAATACATATATGTAATGTAGCTCAAAACATTTATTTGGGCATGTCATTTATTCTCCCATTTATTTAGCTATTCAGTTGTATTTGTTGTTGCTGTTCAGTCACTAAGTCGTCCAACTCTTTGCGTCCCCATGAACTGTAGCATGCCAGGCTTCCCTGTCCTTCACCATTTCCCGGAGTTTGCTCAGACTCATGTCCATTGAGTCAATGATGCCATCCATCCATCTCATCCTCTGTCACCCCCTTCTCCTGCCATCAGTCTTTCCCAGCATCAGGGGCTTTTCCAGTGACTCACCTCTACGCGTCAGGTGGCCAAAGTGTTGGAGCTTCTGCTTCAGCATCTAGTGCTGAATGGTTACTGAAAGAGACATGGCCCCTGCCCTCCTAGAACTTACATCTAGCAGGGAAGACACAAGTTGAGCAGGTTTTTCAAGTGGGATGAATTTGTAAAGAGGGAGATCCAATCTGTCTGCGAGGTGGTTGGAAGGTTCTCCTATAGGAATATGACATTAGCCTGAGACCTGAAGAATGAATTAGGCAACCAAGAGAGGACCATGGCAGGAGTGGATGGGAAACAGTGTTCCACAGTGAAGAGACAACTTAGGCAGAGCTTGAGAAAGGACTTTATAGACTTGAAAGAAGTTCAGGATAGGAGAAGCATAAACTGAAGAACAAGATGGTACCTGATAGGGCTGGAGACATAAGAAATTATTGCAGAGGAATTTGAGCTTTCTTCTGAGGACAGGAGAAAATCATTGAAGAGTATGATAAAATTTGTGTTGTAAGATGCAGCAGTAAGAGTAGTTTGGTGAGGGACAAGAATGGATATGGGGATACCAGTAGGAAATATAAGAGTTGAAGAGATAGATGATGGATTTTCACTTAGACTGGGAGATGGAGACACAAAGAAGTAGATAGATTCAAGAGGAGTTTAGGCAGTGATTTAAGGCTTGGTAATGTGATATGGAGGACTTGAAAGAAGAGAGAATCAAGATGACCTCCAGGTTCCTAGGTTGAATTTGCAATATCACTGATATTGGGAACATGATAAGAGAAGAAAGTTGAGCTGAGAGAGAATGATGAGTTCAGTTGGGGGTAAGCTGATTGGAGGTGCTGTTGAATAGGCAGGATTGAGTTCATTTCAGGAAACATCATGTTACAGTGTAGAAGCTTCACATGACATGGTTTGTGTGAAAACTTGGAGTGAGCATGCTGCATTCTGACTTCACTTTGTTGGGTGTTCAAGCTTTATTATTATCTTAAGGCAAGGAAGGTATTAGAAAAAACATCCTATCTTTAAATCCCTTTTAGTGACTGCTATTCAGGCTTTAAACTTCCTGAGACTTTCTATTAAAACCCTCAATGCCATCACATGAGCTATGTCAGAGAGAGTATTAAGAACCAACTTATTACCTTCTAGGCTTTTCTTTGTCTTTGGTCTTTTTTCCCTCCTAACCATTCATTTATCATAAGGTATAGGATGTCTGAGAAATTCTGTCTCAATGTAAAACATTCTCCCACACACCTTTCCTCAGTGGCCACAGCACACATCTCTGAATACTTGCAGTACTTAGATACCGGTGCCTACCACGTATTTCTTAACTTGTCTTGTATTGGTTTCATGAAAATTTATCTTCTTTTCCCAGCTATACGCTAAACTCCTTGAGGGTAGGGATGATGTCATCAGCTGCCTTTGTTCTTTCCTATAGTGCCCAACTGAAGTCTAGTTGCTTGAGTTCTTGATACTTGTGATAGTAAGATGTCAAGGACTCGCTTTTTTGCATGACTTGACTCACGTAAGTGGGAATTATCACCATTCAGTGAAAGAGGTGAAATCCCATTGTTTTTTTCAGGTATGGCTTCACGAAAGAAATTTTACATAAATATAAGGTAAGACTCGTCTCCTTTTTTTGTTTGTTTTTACATCCTCTTTGCTGTTTATACATAGAAGTTTAAAAAAAGAAAAAGCTTCAAGAAGGGTGGTTTGAGAATTATCAGAATCCAGGCCAATAAAAGCACAAAAGGAAGCCCTGGCCATGGTGAAGACGTTTTTCTTTCTGGACTAAACCAAACTTTTTCATTGTGACTTCTGTGTGAGTTTTAACACAGATACAAACTCTGTTTTTTCAAAGATACCTGGGATTTGTTTTACTCAGGATTAGTAAAACATGGAAATGACTCATGAAGGGAAAGATTTTTACTCACAATTCCTTAGAAACTGAAGTCAGTGGAACACCACACCATATGGGGCTGCACCTCAGGGTCAGTCAGAGGCAGCGGCAAGAGCCTTTATTGTGGTTTCCTCAGTAACAAATGGGTGAGGCAGTGTAAGCAGGTTTAGGATTGGCTCGTTTGAGTAATTTCAGCAGGCTCTGGGGCTTACAAGCTGTCCACGGTTGCCTGGTTTCTGGCTGGCCCTGGGGTGACTGGAGCAGGAAATAGTGGCCCTGGGTGTGTTGCTAAGTTGTGTCTGACTCTTTGTGACCCCGTGGACTGTAGCCCACCAGGCTCTTCTGTCCATGGAAGTCTCCAGGCAAGAATACTGGAGTGGGTTGCCATGCCCTTCTCCAGGGGAATCTTCCTGACAAGGGGTGGAGTCTCTCCTGTCTCCTGCTTTAGCAGGCTGGTTAAATCTGTAAAGGACTAGTTGGGAGGATGGGCGCTGGGCAGGTTGATTTGCATATGAAAGGCACCCCGCTTTACATACAAAAGACAACTCCTTACTATCTCTAGGAATTAACTGGCCTTGAAAGGGGCGGTCTCTTCCCCTGGGTCAGCAAGTCAAACTATCAAAAAAAGAGAATTAAAAGACATTATTAATGCATGGTTGTTGGTTAGTGTGTCCATTCTGACCTAGTTTGAGTGGCATGAAAACTTGGTTTTGGTCCATATGTTGGGACTATTGAGTAAAATTGAACCTATCAGAAAAACAAACTTACTCAAGCTCTTATTTACAGCTGCACGGAAAAAAAATCTTAGAAATCTTGGAAGAGGTCTATACCTGGCTCCCAATTGGTACAATCATTGACAATGAAGTCCTGGTCATACATGGAGGGATATCAGAGTCCACAGACTTGAATTTACTCCACCGTTTAGAAAGAAACAAAGTAAGAAGCAATGTTTGCATGAATGTTGTCTCAGAGATTTACAAAGGGATACATACCTCCTTTCATGTATTGTTTTATATAGATTTGTGTTTTAGTGATTGCTGTAACTCTGAAAAAATGAGTGAAAATTTTAAGAAACTCCATGATTGCATGATAAAGAACTAAATCGATAGCTTCTATATATGGAAAATATATTTTTAAAAATTCATGGTGAAAGTGGGAAAATATTGGCATTTTGTTATAGTTTTTAAAAGTGAAAAATCCTGATTTTTGAAAAGTTAAAATTTCTAATTAATTAATGTTGTGGTAAAATATACCAACGTAAAATTTACCACTTTAACCGTTTTTAAGTGTTCAGTTCAGTGGCATTAAGTACTTTCACATTATTATGCAAGCAGCACTTCTGTCACCATCATCTATTTCTAAAACTTTCCATTTTCCCAAACTGAAACTACCCATTAAACACTAATTCCCAATTCCACCTTCCCCAGCCCTTGGCAGCCACCATTCTGTGTTATAGCTCTAAGAATTTGACTCCTCCCGGAGCTTTATAGAAGTAGACTCATACAACAGTTTGTTTCTGAATTGGTGTGATTTCCCATATATATTCCAAATGGCTCAGGATATTTTTTTTAAGGAGAGATAGTTTAATATTTTCAACCTAACTAACCATATTCAACGGAGAAGGCAATGGCAACCCACTCCAGTGTTCTTGCCTGGAGAATCCCAGGGACAGCGGAGCCTGGTGGGCTGCCGTCTGTGGGGTCGCACAGCGTGGGACACGACTGAAGCGACTCAGCAGCAGCAGCAGCCATATTCAATACAGCAGAAGCAGAGCAGGAACATGTATTGACCCTCTGAGGGGAGTGGCTGTGTGGGGCCTAAAGCTCTGAGGCTTAGTGAAAGGCTTCTTTGGTGGGGCTTTGCAGAGTGACTGGAATTGCCTTCCGCCTGTCAAGAGCCCAGCCAGTGCCCCCAGACTAGGGGGACAGGGGAACTACCTGGGCATGACGACCAGTGACAGCTCTGAGCCTGGTGATCATGTGCAGTCCTAGTGAGAAACCTGAACCCTGCTCCTCAGGACTGTTAATCAAATTCCTACCAATCTAGGCAAGGGGAATCTAGTACCAGAATTTAATTCAATGTGGACATGTGATTCCTGTTCACCTTGAGTTTTTAGAGTCCTTATACCTTTATATACATATGAATGATTATATTGTCACCAACTCCTTCTCATCCTTCTAATTTCAACTTAAACATACCCCTCCACTGGAAAGCCCTGCACGACCTCCAGACTAGATCAGGTCCCCATCCGTATGCTCTCAAGCCTTCATAACAGTTACCAAAATTAAATAAGCGATTGTGGTACTATTTGTTTACCATCTTCCCCTGCTTCTCTAGTTCACTGATATAACTCCAACACCTAAGATGTGGTCAGTATTAGTGTTTGTTGAATATTTCCTAAGAGATTTAAGACTGAAATAGGTCAAACCTAAGATAAAACTGGATAAAAACTTTTTTTTACAACTCCTTTCCTGATTCTGTGCTGATTTTACATACCCTCTCCCCAGCTTTACCCAGTCATGACTATACTTCCTGGTTTACACCTGTTGTCTTGGTGTAGGTGTTAGTATCACCTCCCTTTACTCTCAGAAGTATCCCAGTTGCAATAAATTTTAAGGCCACCCTAATTTAAAGTACCTTTCTTAGGATCTCAGCAAATAGTCAAGCCAATAATATGTTTGAATCAATATGAGATAGTCATTGTTAACATAATGAGTGGATATGATTCTAGCCAAGAGCAAGGGAACATGATGTTTTTGTCAGTCAGATATTGGCAAGCACATGGTGGGAATGCGACACTCACCACCCCTGGCCCTGTGACAAAAGCATTAATCAGCCATGGCAGCCACTACTAATTGATCAGATTGAAAACTTTTCCTTTCCTGAGGTTAGCCTGAGAAGCCAGTACTCTCTTGGGCTTTTTTTTTTAATTAATTAATTTTTTTAATTGGAGGATAATTGCTTTACAGTATTGTGTTGATGACTGCCATGCAACAATGTGAATCAGTCATAATTTTATATATATATATATATATCCTCTCCCTCTTTTTTTTTTTCTCTTGGGCTTTTTGAGATATTAAGAGCGTTTCTCTTAAATGTCCATTACTATTTGTATGGAGACCCTAAATTGAGAGCCACCTTAACCTAGTAAACACTGTGAAGCTCTGACATCAGACAGATGTAGCTAACATTACATCTATTACATCCTGCTTTTGCCCCTGCCTGGCTGGGTGACTGGGTAAGGTACCAGTGATTTCTAAGCCTCAGTTCCCACATCTAAGGACTAAAACTAAAAAATACCTACCATATGGACTTGCTGGAAAGATTAAATATAATTACCTAGATGAAAAAGATGGTATAGAGTAAGCTCTGAACATAAAGCTCTCTTCTCCAGCTCTGTCATCTTTTTCATGATATTTAAAACTGAGGTTTAATGTTAATTATCATATGTGAAATCAATCGCCAGCCCAGGATTGATGCTTGGGGCTGGTGCACCGAGATGTCCGGGGGGGAGGGAATTGGGGGGGAGGAGGGAGGGGGGTTCTGGAGGGGGAGCATATGTAAACCCATAGCAGTTTCATGTCATTGTATGGCAAAACCAACACAATAAAAAAATAATAATAGTAATTAACCCTACAAAAAAACAACAACAACAACAACTGAGGTTTAAATTTCAGTCTCCAAGAGAGACCCTGGGGAGAAATTTTGAGGCCAGAAAATTTCCCAGGATACCTCACATTTCACCCCCTTCGGGGATCATTGTTCCACCTACTGTTAAGACTGGCTTTAAAGGTAGAAATTTGACTTGTATATTTTTTGTCTACCCTGCTAGAACGAAGTTGAACTGGTGGCACATGTTCTTTGTGTGAAATATAATTGAACTGTAATGAAAGTAGTAGGTTTAAGTCTTTGGAACTCTACCAGATGAGATACAAAAACAGATTTCCAAGTTAGTTTTATAACCCCTACTTGCCCATCTGTTTGGACCTCCAAATGTAGGGGTGAACATGCTTCCTTGTTTACACCTGTTGTATGATTTAGTTGTTCATGGGGTAGGGGTAGAGTTGGGAGAACTTGATGATTACCTCCACTGCAGGTTCATTAAAGGTATTTTGTAAGGTGGACAGGTGGAGGGGGGGAGGTGAATGCAGAGGAACAGAGAAGGAAGACTATAATACTTAAGCCTCTGGTTTAGTATTCTTCAAACTCCTTGGCAGAGGTTATGGGAAGAGATGGCTAATAGGATCCCCAGGAGGAAATGATGATGTGGCACCCAGTAGGGACTGGGCAAAGTGTCCTGATCTCACATGGCCTTGAAAACAGAAGAGCCACAGTGCTTAAGAGACCATGTGGCTTTGTCCTGCCCGATGATCTTATCAGAAGTGAGTTGTGTGGACCCAAGTCCTGAGTATCCTCCCAAAATACTCTGCTCTCCTAAGACCTGGAGACATTTGCTCGGGGGGAGACAGGGAGGTAGGCTGTGAGCTCACTAATAATAGCTGAAATTTAATTCCAACCATCTCAATGAGATAGGACCTCAGAATATGGTTTGCTTTTATTTTTGAAAAATAAAGATAAGATTTTATATGCACCCTAGTTTATAAAATAAACTTAAGTGCCTACGTCAGAGAATTGTCCGTCACTGAACTAAGGCTTCCAGTGTCATAGAATCATTGCTTCAAATTGTTTTGTGTAAAGGTATGGTGCTACAAAGAAACAAGTATAAAATTGCAGTCTCATATTATGTAAGGGAACATAGAAGGGATTATAGTAATTGATGTACTATCATAAAGACATTTTGTTTCCAAAGAAATACATCACCTTTGTTACTAGGATTAATGTTCAGTTGCTGGCAGGTCAGACTGAGAACCCAGTGCACTTAAGTCAGAAGGCTTCCAAAGTTTTCAGTTTATGTCCCCTTTGTGAACTTTCTTGGACATAGGTGTACTTTCTCTCATTTCTTCTGGAAAACACAACAAAATGAAAAGCAGCCGTCCTCTAAGAGGTGTTTCTGAACTCCAGACCTATTAGTTCTCTTTTAGCTCCATGTATAGATAAAGGCTCGGAGGGAGACTAGTTTTCCCTTACCATCTTCCATTTCCCATCATAATGCCAAAGAACATGTCTCTACTGACATCTGTGCCTCTGGGGTCTTTTAGAAACTCTAATGGGAAACTTGCCTTGTAAGACAGTGTCTCTAGTTGAAAAATGTACAAACAGAACTTAACAGGCCCAGTTTATAGAGATTGGTGCATCAATAAGATGAAGGAGGTAGGTGAGATGGAACAGGTGATCATGAATTTTCCATTGAGTTGAGGCACAGTAATGTAGACAAAATAGCAACTAGTACTGAAGTTTCTACATGCAGCACACTAAGCACAGGGTTTGGCTAAAGTGTGAGTTTGTTTTGTAGATGAGATCTGTGCTGATGCCACCAATTCCAATGGATGGAGACCGTGCTGAGAAGAAAAATAAAGTGGGTACAACCATTATGGCTCAGGGAATCAGAACAAGTGGATCCTTTTCTGAACAATTAACAAAGCAGGAATGGGAGCAGGTAAGTAATCAGACTGTTGACTAAAGTGGCAGTGAAGATGCAGCATAGACAATTTTGTCCCTAATAATATATAAAAAGTGACTTAAAAGTGACTTCTAAGCAGATCACATCCTTTTCTCTAAATCCATTACTATATTTTAACAGCTTAATTGAAATATCATTCAAATACCATATAATTCACTCACCTAAAGTATATAATTCATAGTTTGGCATATTCAAAATGTACAACTATCCCCACAATCTAAATTTAGAATATTTTCATCACCTGAAAAAGGAACTGCACATACCTGTTACCAGTCACTTCCCATTCTCTCCCCATCCCCTCAGATTAGACCTTTTGATCTTAGTAAATTTGTCTATTCTGAACGTATTATAGAAAAGGACCCATACAGTGTGTGATCTTTTGTCTCTAGCTCCTTTTACTCAGTCAGAATAAAAGATTAGTGCTTTTGCTTTGAGTTTCGGTGTTGTATCTAAGAAGCCATTGCCTAACCCCAAATCGTGAAGATTTATTCCTGTGTTTTCCTCTGAAAATTTTATAGTTTTAGCTCTTACATTTAGGTATCTGATCCATTTTGCGTTAATTTTTGTGGATGGTGTGAGATAGGTGTCCAGATTCATTTTATTGCATGTGGATATCCAGTTATCCCAGCACCATTTGTTAAAAAGACTTCCTCTCATTGAATTTTCTTGGCACCCTTATGAAAAATCAATTAACCATAAATATGAAGGTTTATTTCTAAACTCTTGATTCTATCCGATGATCTGTATGTCTATCCTTATATCAGGATGACACAGTTTTGATCAGTATAGCTTTGTAGAAAGTTTTGAAACTGGAAAGTGTGAGTTCTCCAGCTTTCTTCTTTTGCAAGATTGTTTTGACTATTCTGGGTCCCTTAAATTTCCATATGAATTTTAGAATCAGCTTGTCAATCTCTACCAAAAAAAAGAGCTGGAATTTTGGTAGGGATTGCCTTGGATTTGTGGATCAATTTAGTTACTATTGCAATCTTAACAATATTGTATCATTAATTCTATGAATGTGTGGTGTCTTTCCATTTGTTTAGAGCTTTCATTTCAACAGTGCTTTGTAATCACATACATGGAAACACTTGTTAAAGTTATTCCTAATTTATTCCCAAATACTTTTGACACTATATTAAATAGAATTGTTTTCTTAATTACATTTTGGACTTTTCATTGCTGGTATATATTGACTTTTATATACTGATCTCATGTTGTGAACCTTGATAAACTTGTTTATTCTAATGGTTTTTAGTGGATTCCCTGCTTCCTTCTTTCCAATCTGGCTGCCTTTTATTTCTTTTTCTTGCTTCATTGTCCTGTCTAGAACCTCTAGTACAGTGTTGAAAAATAGAAGTGGTCAAGCAGACATCCTTGTCTAATTCCTAATATTAGGGGGAAGCATTCAGTCTTTCCCATTAAGTATATTAGTTGTTTGTTTATATGTTAACTATCCCTCATCAGATTGAGGAATTTCTCTTCTGTGCCTACTTTCTTGTGTGTGTGTGTGTGTGTGTGTGTGTGTGTGTGTGTGTTTTACCATAGAGTGTTGTACTTTGTCAAATGCTTTTCTGTATTTGTTAGGATGATCATGTATTGTTTGTTCTTTATTCTACTAATGTGGTGTATTACATTGATTGATTTCAGATGTTAAACCAATCTTACATTTCTGGGATAAATCCCACTTGGTCATGGTGTATAATCCATTTTATCTGTTGTTGGCTTCATTTTGCTACTTTTTGAGGATTTTTATATTTATATTCATAAAGGATATTAGTCTATAATTTTCTTTCTTGTGATATCTTTGGAATTATTATAAAATCAACCTCATAGGATGAGATAGGAAGTATTATCTCTACTTTTTTTGGAGGAGTTTGTGTGAAGGATTGATATTAATTCTTCAAATGTGTAGTAGAATTCATCAGTGAAGCCATCTGAGCCTGGGCTTTTTTCTTTGTTGGCAGTTTTAAAATGACTAATTCAGTCTTTTTTCTTGCTATAGTTCTATTCAGATTTTTTACTTCTCGAGTAGTTGTATCTTGGTATCCTTGATAGTTTGTGTCTTTCTTGAAACTTGTCCGTTCATCTAGTTTATCTAATTTGTTGGCCTAAAGTTGATTGTAACATTTACATATTTATGAAATTATTAAAAATATATATTTTGAAATTTCTTCATTAGTGATGCCTCCTCTTTCATTTCTGATTTTAGTAATTTGAGTCTCTTTTTGTTTAGTCAATCTCACTAAGATTTTCAGTTTTATTGGTCTCTTCAAACAATCGATTTTTATTTTTTTTTACTTTTTTCTATTGTTTTCTGTTCTCTCCATTCATTTCTGCTTTAGTCTTTATTTTTTCCTTGCCTTCTGATTTAGATTTATTTTGGTCTTCTTTTTCTAGTTTCCTAAGGTGAAAGTTAGTGTCATTCATTTGAACTATTTAATCTTTTGCTAATGAAGCTATAGATTTCCCTGTGAGTACTGCTTTAGCTCCATCTTGTGAATTTTAATATGTTGTGCTTTTGTTTTCAGTCATCTCAGAGAATTTCTAATTACTCTTCTTTAACATATATGTCATTTAGGAATATGTTGTTTAATTTCTGCATATTTGTGAATTTCTCATATTTCCTTCTCTTAATTATTTCTACTTGAATTTGTGATCATGATTGAAATCCTTTTAAAACTTATTGAGGCTTTTTTTTTAATGCTCTAGCATATGGTCTGTCTTGAAAAATGCTCTGTGTGCTCTTGAGAAGAAAATGTATTCTGTTCTTATTCAGTGAAGTGTTTTATATATATGTATAATAATTGGTTTGAAATACTTGTCTGCTAGTTCAGTTCAGTTGCTCAGTCATGTTCAGCTCTTTGCAACCCCATGGACTGCAGCACGCCAGGCCTCCCTGTCCATCACCAACTTCTGGTGATGGACTCAAACTCATTTCCATTGAGTCGGTGATGCCATCCAACCATCTCATCCTCTGTTGTCCCCTTCTCCTCCCACCTTCAATCTTTCCCAGCATCAGGGTCCTTTCAAATGAGTCAGTTCTTCACATCAGATGGCGAAAGTATTGGAGTTTCAGCTTCAGCATCAGTCCTTCTAATGAATATTCAGGACTGATTTTGTTTAGGATGGACTGGTTGGATCTCCTTGCAGTCCAAGGGACTCTCAAGAGTCTTCTCCAACACCACAGTTCAAAAGCATCAATTCTTCAGCACTCAGCTTTCTTTATAGTCCAACTCTCACATCCATACATGACTACTAGAAAAACCATAGCCTTGACTAGATGGACCTTTGTTGGCAAAGTAATGTCTCTACTTTTTAATATGCTGCCTAGATTGGTCATAACTTTTCTTCCAAGGAGTAAGCATCTTTTAATTTCATGGCTGCAGTCACCATTTGCAGTGATTTTGGAGTCCAAAAAAAATAGTCTCTCACTGTTTCCACTGTTTCCCCATCTATTTGCCATGAAGTGATGGGACCAGATGCCATGGTCTTAGTTTTCTGAATGTTGAATTTTGAGCCAACTTTTTCACTCTCCTCTTTCACTGTGATCAAGAGACTCTTTAGTTCCTCTTCACTTTCTGCCATAAGGATGGTGTCATCTGCATATCTGAGGTTATTGATATTTCTCCCAGCAATCTTGATTCCAGCTTGTGCTTCATCCAGCCCAGTATTTCTCATGATGTACTCTGCATATAAGTTAAATAAGCAGGGTGACAATATACAGCCTTGATATACTCCTTTCCTGCCGGGGTCCAGCCTCGACGGGGTCCAGGGGTCTTGAGGGATGGGTGGCGTCGGCGGAAGAAGAACTGAGCAGAGTCGATGTGTGGTGATGGAGCAGTCTCTCTCCGTTTATTGTTGTTAGTTTGTGGGATGATGGAGAAGTCTCTCCAACAGGAGATGGAGAAGTCTCTCGTTTATTGTTGTTGGTTTACAGTTTTTATAGCCAAAAGACATCCCCATTACATCATTACATCACCTATCATTCTATACAATTTTGTGTTTTCTACCTCCCATAGCAACCTTATCATTGAGTTTATTCCCCAAACTATCATGAAACATTCCCTTTGCAGAAGTCAGAATTCTATGTAATTAGATTTAACAATAGTATGATTACCATTTGAATGTCTTCAGTATACTTCATTCAATCAAGATAAGTACATCAACCTAAGTAGAAAGGTTACATTTCTCTTATCAGGTACAACTATGTAGAAGCTAGAGGGAAGGGCTTAAGCTTGAGACTGTTTATTCTAGTAACCTACTCAAGTTCTTACAGAAGAGGAAAGAGGACAAAGAGACAGTTTAGAGAGAGGAAAGAGAACTAAAAGACAGTTTAGCAGCACCGCTTTAGCAATAAGACCCTATTAACCTTATAACTACTATAACGAATTCCTGTGTCTACATTATTCTAAAGCAATCAATATCTCCAACTATGCTGGCCACAATTATGAGCATTCCTAAGTCTCTGTCAAGCCTGATTTCTTCAAGGAAGCAAGCCTCCTCTGTGGAGTTGTCAGGGGAGTGGAAGGTGGAAAGGTGACCCAAGTAGGAGCCTTTCTGGTGGTGGCCTTGCCATGACCCCCAGAGAACTCTTGGTAAACTCCCCAGTAATGAGTAGTAATCCATTTAAATGTTCCTTTCATTCCTCCATAGCCCCGGGGAAGGTGATCCACCTTCCCGGATCCTCTGGTTGATAAGGTCTGGGGGGATTATTTCAGGACGAATTCTTTCCAACTGTGACTGACCTACTGAGATGAGCCAATGTTCCGAGCATGGACAGAACTTCCAAGAAAAATACCAGGGTGGGGCTTGCCCAGGATGCCCCGATAAAGAAAGTCAGCTTTGCAAATACTTTCTTAGTCTCGTGACCTTGTCATCCGAGTAAGGGGGCATCCTGACGGCTCCCGGCACTTTCCCTATTTGGAACCAATCTGTTTTTCCATGTCCTTTTCTAACTATTGCTTTCTGACCTGCATACAGATTTCTCAAGAGGTAGATCAGGTGGTCTGGTATTCCCATCTCTTTAAGAATTTTCCACAGTATGTTGTCTACTCCTAATCCTCAAAGGCAATTTTTATTGTCTGCTTATTTTTCCCTGTGAATTTGTTTTTGCATGTCTTGTAATTTTTTGTTGAAAACTGGATATTTTAGGCAATATAGTAACTTTAATTATTCCCATGTTCCTCTGGGGCTTGTTGTTACTTTTTTTTTGTTTGCTCATTTATTTGTTTACTGGCTTGTCTGGACTAATTTGGTGAAGTATGTTCCTTTTCAGTATGTAGCTTCTGAGGTCCTGTGTCAGGAGCTCCTGCCTTGAGCATGCAGTTTCCCTGACTACCACGGATGGTTGTAGCTTTAGCTAGGCTCTCTTCAACTATCTTTTCCCCTGATTTCTCCTTTAAGCTTTGGCCCATCTGCCTCTTTTTTGTATCAGACCCAGTATTAGCCTTCACTAATTGCCAGTTGATTGTGCATTTTAATAATGCCCTGGGGCTCACAAAATAGCTCCACAATCTGATTACATTAAAATTGAACTCCTTTGCAGGAAAGAGCGTGTTGACAGTCTTCAAGGCTTGTTCTGACCCTCAGAAGGTTCTTTCTCATCTGTTCCTTTCCCTGATTCTACAATAAAAGGTATAGCTGGTCTCTTCTTGCTACTAGTATTATGAAACTGCTACCCTTCTTCTAATTGCTTACCTCCAAGAAATCTTCATTTCTTGATTCTGTACCCTTATATCTTGATTGCTGAAAATGTTGAACTAAAATGTGATTTCTAGAAAATGTAAAACACAGTCTAATCAATAAGGAGAAGGAGAAGAGGGAGGATAGAGAGGGAAAGGGAAGAAATGGTAAGGGAGAAACAGAATTCATCACTGACTTGTGCATCCAAAATATTTTAAAGTCAAACCAAGTATAAGAGGCATCCTACAGCAAGTAGGAAAGGATGCCTCCTCAAATTTTGATATCCATAATCCAAAGAACAAAGGTTATGGTGAATAAAAAGAATGATGCTAAAAAGATTGGAGTTGCACAAGAAGAAAATCATGGCATCTGGAAGCCTGGATGAGTTAGAATTATAGAGGGATGGAGCCTTAAGAAGTGGAGGGAGGTGCTGGGCATATACACCGAGGAAACCAGAATTGAAAGAGCCACGTGCACCCCAATGTTCATCGCTGCATTGTTTACAATAGCCAGGACATGGAAGCAACCTAGATGCCCATCAACTGACGAATGGATAAGAAAGCTGTGGTATATATACACAATGGAATATTACTCAGCATTAAAAAAAAATTCATTTGAAGCAATTCTACTCAGATGGACGAAACTGGAGCCCATTATCCAGAGTGAAGTAAGCCAGAAGCAAAAACAACAATACAGTATATTAACACATATATATGGAATTTAGAAAGACAGTAATGAGAACCCAACATGGGAGACAACAAAAGGAACGCAGATGTATAGAATAGACTTGTGGACTTTGTGGATGAGGGTAAGGGTGGGATGAGATGGGAGAAGGGCATTGAAGCATGTTAATTGTCATGTGTCTAATCAATCGCCAGCCCAGGATTGATGCTCGGGACTGGTGCAGCGAGATTTCCCGGGGGGGGAGGGAGGAGGGAGGGGGGACCCGGAGGGGAAGCATATGTAAACCCATGGTGATATCATGACAATGTATGGCAAAAACAATAATAAAAAAAAAAAAGAACCACAAGAAAAAAAAAAAAAAGAAGTGGAGGGAGGAAACTGGTGGCCATTATTCTATAATAGAACCTCCCCTCATTCCAACAACATAGATGAGGCATCTTACAGACTCAGTGTACATGACTGGAACTGACACAAGGTAAAATTGACCAGGATTTCATTCCCAATAGTTTAATAATTTCAATTGTCCCTTTAATTTTTTCCCCTCATTTGTTGGTATGTCATGGTCATGCACATTTCAGTTAGATAGAGTTGATATTTTCAGATTAAAAATACAGTTGCTTTATTTCTTAATATCTATGAGGTATATTGCAATAAAGATCATAGGCTGTTTGTTCCATAATCATGGAAGTGCATGATTCCTGGCAGAGGACTATAATGTAAGTTTCATCTTATATTCCCTGAGATGTTGGGGGAATATGTGTATTCAAAGCTGAGTCATCGTATAGAAACATGCGTAACCTCTTTCTTTAGGACAGATGTGTAAGAAGGAGGAGGCCAGAAAGGTTTAAAAAATAATTTTAATTGTTTATATCCTGAGTGACTCCCTTCTCTTAATTTGCTCAACAAGTATTTGTTGAGTACCTACTATGTGTCAGGAACTGTTCTAAGCTTTTAAATAACATAAATATATATGTGTATATGAAGTCATGTTATTTATATTACTTATCTAATTATATAATAGTAAGAAAATATGTTAAGTGAGATGGTCTATGGAAAAAATTAAAACTAGAACAAGGTTAGGAGAAACCATGAACTTGAGGTGTAGGGGACAGATAATTTTAATAGTTGCAGTTTAAATTTTGTAGTCACCTGGCTAGTCACTGAATGATAGAGCAGGTTTGATCCCAGGCCTGACGTTAATGCCCATGCTCTTTTTCTGAAGGAAGGATGACAAGAGTGATAGGAAGTCTCAGGAAAGAAATGAATGACTCTAGTCTCCCCTTATTCAACGAGGTGATGGGTAGACAGGAGTAGGCCTCTGAAGACATCTAGGTATCTGCTGGAAGGTTTGCACTGAGCACAGCTTTTAAAATGACATGTTCAAAAGCTGGAAGGAAGACACATAACTAACGGAACATACAGAAATGAATCTACAGTATTAGTGTCTTAGAAGAGAAGCATTTCAATATATCTTTCAGAGCTAGTATCTCTCCCCAAAGCATACTTTTGAAAACAGGATTACTTAAAACTGTAGAAAGGCATGGGACACTTCTTGCAGGATTTATTTTGGATTTAAGAGGTTTAAAGGCTGAGACACAAATAGAGTTTTGTTGACCAGATCATATAAAAGTTGTCATTCAGTAAAACCTTTCCAATTTGTGGTTTGAAAATTTTCAGGAAGAAATGTTGTAAATACTCTTTCATGCCCTCACCACCCCAAAGGCCCTTGCATTTCAGAGGAGAGGATGATATTGAGAAGAGAGAGGAATTTGTTTCACCAACAAAGGGCCCTTTATAGCATTCTTTGTGAGCCTTAGAATTAGATCTGTATTGTGGTCATGGACTGGGTAAACCTAGTCAAGTGGATGAATTTTGGACAAAGAAAAGAATTGCAGAACTCATTGAATGGATGATTCTGAAGAAGCTCACTTTTATAAAATTAATACCCCCTTATGACCCTTTATGACTTTGAACCAAAGAAAAGTGAATGTTACCTATATCTTCCTCATTTCATTGAGGAGTCAGCTAAGGCCCGAGTAGGTTCCCAGGTGACACTTGAAGAGCTTTTCATGGCTAGTGCTTATTATAGTTCAACAGAGTTCCAGCATATGTACATTTAATTTATGTAGATTTCAATTATATGCATCTGGCAAAAAGGAGAAAAAAGTGTAAAATTTTAGTTTCATATAATTCATCATATATTGTACATTATCACATATAAAAAATGTTTACACATCCCTATGTTTGTATAAGGTTTCATATGCAAAATCATGTATAATGTGCTTTAAGAGTAATTTAGAATGTTTTTCTTGGGTAATTTTGGCTGTAAATTGGCTTGCATATCATGTAGGAATTTAGAAATTAATTCTCTCTGTATAAAATACACCTCCTTGTGTTCCATGTTTTCACTTTCACTTTATTAAAGGTCAAATCATGTCTCCAAAACATGAATTCATGGTGTAAAATTCAGATATGACTCAGTTTCAAGTGCAAATGTTATTTTTGTTATGAACAACAGCAAAATAAATGAATTTCATTGCATTTATTTGTAGGGTAGGGTTCTGCCCATGTTAGAATTTGATGGAGGAGAAAGGAGAATCCTGACACTACTTTGCTTTGTGTGGTTTTAATTCTCACTGAAATCAGTCATCAAAAAATCAGTCATCTTCAATGGGATATGCCCGGTGCAGGGTTTCTCCAATTCTGATGAGATGCTTAGCATTCTAGAGCAGTTTTTCTTTTCTGTCCACCTCACTGTCTTTCCCCTCACTTATTTCTAGCTCCCCTTCAATACCAGACCTGTAAATGGGTCAGGTTTAGTGGGACAGCCATTTCTGGTCTTTTTTTTTTTAAAGATTATTTTAATTGGAGGATAATTACTTTATATATTGTGATGGTTTTTGCCATACACTGACATGAATCAGCCATGGGTGTACATGTGTCCCCCATACTGAACCCCCCGCCCACCTCCCTCCCCAACCCATCCCTCTGGGTTGTCCTAGAGCACCAGCTTTGGGTGCCCTGCTTCATGCATCAAACTTGCACTGATCATCTATTTTACATATGGTAATACACGTTTCAATGTTATTCTCTCAAATCATCCCACCCTGGCCTTCTCCCATATAGTCCAAAAGTCTGTTCTTTACTTCTGTGTCTCTTTTGCTGCCTTGCATATAGGATCGTCGTTACTGTCTTTCTAAATTCCGTATATATGTGTTGCTGCTGCTACTAAGTCGCTTCAGTCGTGTCCGACTCTGTGCGACCCCATAGACAGCAGCCCACCAGGCTCCCCCGTCCCTAGGATTCTCCAGGCAAGAACACTGCAGTGGGTTGCCATTTCCTTCTCCAATGCATGAGAATGAAAAGTGAAAGTGAAGTTGCTCAGTCGTGTCCGACTGTTTGTGACCCTATGGACTGCAGCCTACCAGGCTCCTCCGTCCATGGGATTTTCCAGGCAAGAGTATTGGAGTGGGCTGCCATTGCCTTATATATAGTATTTGTGTTTCTCTTGGACTTACTTCACTCTGTATAATAGGCTTCAGTATCATCCACCTCATTAGAACTGACTCAGATGTGTTCCATTGTGTGTATGTACCACAACTTCCTTATCCATTCGTCTGCTGATGGACATCTAGATTGCTTCCATGTCCTATTGTAAACAATGCTGCAGTGAACATTGGGGTACATTTGTCTCTTTCAATTCTTGTTTCCTCAGTGTGTATGCCCAGCAGTGGGATTGCTGGGTCGTATTGCAGTTCCGTTTCCACTTTTTTAAGGAATCTCCACACTGTTCTCCATAGTGGCTGTACCAGTTTGCATTCCCACTAATAGTGTAAAAGGGTTTCCTCTTCTTCACACCGTCTTTAGCATTTATTGTTTGTAGGCTTTTTGATGGCAGCCATTCTGACTGGTGTGAGATGGTCTTCTTTTTAAGATCTGACTTCGACTCATTGGAATAACCGCACAACTTAAAATACATGTTTCTTCATGCCCTCCAAGGAAACATGTTTTAAATACAGTCTATTTGACTATGAAAAATTAGAAAATAAAGTCTGTTAGAACTTTGCAATACTTTACAAGTCATCTGGCCCAAACCTCTGACTTTAAAGAAAATGAGACCCAGAGATTTTTCTCAAGGTTGTATCAGTCAGTTCAGTCACTCAGTTGTATCCAACTCTTTGCGACCCTATGGACGGCAGCACACCAGGCTTCCCTGTCCATCACCAACTTCTGGAGCTTGCTCAAACTCATGTCCATTGAGTCGGTGATGCCATTCAACCATCTCATCCTCTGTGGTCCCCTTCTCCTCCTGCTTTCAATCTCTCCCAGCATCAGGGTCTTTTCAAATGAGTCAGTTCTTCGCATCAGGTGGCCAAAGTATTGGAGTTTCAGCTTCAGCATCAGTCCTTCCAGTGAATATTCAGGACTAATTTCCTTTAGGATTGGCTGGTTTGATCTCCAAGGTTGCATAGCTTTATCTCTAAAGCTAGTTTTTCACACTACTGCTGAAGCTCCCATAGGAGATGTTTAAATAAAGAAATGTTTTATGTAGATCAGAGGTACAAACAGGGAGCCCCCAAATTTTATGAAAAATTCTTCGAAACTTGGGTCTTCAGCCCTGAGCATCATGCAGCCTGTATTCACTGTTTCACCTCCAAAAGGAGATATTATACTAATAACATACTTGTGGATTCAAGGGAACACATTGTGGAAACCAGTCAGTGGCTAAATATACTGCTGAAGCTGAGAATGAACTCATCAAGAAGGGGGGCAAAAAGTGAAGGCGATGCTTTAGAAGCTATTCTGGGATGAACAAATGACTCTGTCTGTGATGGGGAAAGGTCTTCTCATGCTGTTTATTCAACAGGACAAAAACCAGGGCCAAAACCATAGCTGGGAGACCTAGCGTATCTGTTTGAACATATTGAAAACACCAAATAAATGTGTGTTCATTGTGGGGAATGACTTTCTCCTTTGAACATGGCAGTGAAGTTCTTTTTAAGAGAAAAGAGCTTGTAGATTCAGCAATTGTGAAATAGTAGAGATAGAATTTTAAAAATGTAGATTTTAAAAAAGCCCAAAGGCGGATTCTTCATGATTACTAAATATTGCTGCTTTGGTTACTGGGGATGAGTAGAATGATAGTGTGGTGGCTATGGGCATTGAAATTATTGTGGAAAAGATTCATGGAGGAGATGAGTATGAAAGGGTTTTGGAAAAGGATTAGAGTTAGGAAATGGTGAGAAATAGTGAGACTTTGTGATAACTTGGGTTAATGTTTCTGGAAGAGAAGTTAAACTGTAGAAAGATAAACTCTCACTTGTCAGTGACAGCCTGATCTGGTTTGTTGTTCCAAGGTTGTTGATATCCTTTGGAGTGATCCCAGAGACAAAAGAGGCTGCTACCCAAACACGAACCGAGGAGGTGGCTGCTACTTTGGACCAGACATTACCTCCAAGATTCTTAATAAATACCAGTTGAAGATGCTTGTTAGATCTCATGAATGTAAGCCTGAAGGGTATGAAATCTGCCACGATGGGAAGGTAAGCTAACAGTGTGAGTGACCTCCTCACTGACATCCCTCCCCCAAGGCCTAGTCTTTCTTTACAGGATGTGTCTGACCTCAAGGCCGTGGGAAGATGTCTTCCCTAGTCCCAGAACAGAACTCCATGCTTTGGTAGACAAGAACAGGCGACTATCGGGTTCACAGAGGTTGTTTGAAAGAGCCTCATTGTCCCTTACCCTGAGAGATACTTGGTTTATTTCCCCAATCTTCCTAATCCCAGCGATAGAAACTGACACAGGACCCTAAATACACACACACAAAGGCTTTGTTTTATGCTGATCGCAAGGCAAGCCTCCAGTAGTGGGGTGAAGAGTGTATGTATCCTAGAACACAGAAAGGTGGCAGTGAATCTACTTTGCTGTCTTTTACCTTTTGTACTTGCCTGTGCAGAACAGAGCCACAAAATACACTGCCGTTCTGTTCACTGACTAGGGGAGCTCTACCAAGTCCCTCACTGTGGGCAGTTTGGCAGCAACCACTGAAATGGAGTGTGTTCTACTTCTTCAGTGGTGTCTGATAGGCCAGAGAGGTGAGGCCTGAGGAGCTGGTTTCTGGTCCCAAGTTGTCCTGGGATGCCCCTCTTTCTGTTAGTGAACAGCAGTAATTAAAAAGGAATACCAAATTTCATGGCCTTTCCCTCTATTTCAACACTTTCACTTCTCTTAACTCTCTTAATTCATTGGAGTGTCATCCTTTGCGAGATGGTAAGGCAAGTATTCTTTAGGGTTTATTTGTAATAAAAAAAGTAGAGAAAAAAGCAGTGCCTTGTCGGAAGTGACATGCACATTTGGGCAGAACTAGGTCCAAATCAGCTTTCCTGTCACTAACAAGTATTATGCTCCCAAGACTCCTCATCTTCCATCACAGCCCCAAGACTGGTTCCTTCCCAACAGAGTGATCATGGTCTCTTATCTAGCCACCATTTCTCTGCCTTTGAAGCACTGGTTTGATGGGGGCCCTGAGCCCTGTAAATCAGTCAGCTACAGACAAAAGGACTGTGATATTACACAAGTTTTATTTTGAATGCTTAAATATCACAAGGAAAGAAAAATAAAAGCTTTACCCTGCTGGAAAATTGGAATTTACAAAACCGAGCAGTAAGGAACTGAAACTGAACACAGGGTTGCAAGGCCATGCACTGTGGGGATGAGTGGCTAGAAGTTAGTACTCACGGGGACAGTGATTTAAACACCTTCTCTTCAGTGGGATCACAGGAAATCCCATTAGACTTTGATAATTTGTATGAATTCTGAACTTTGTATGATTTTTGGCTTTTAAGAATTAAGCTGTTTCTGACTTTATTGAAGGACCTTTTGAGAGCTGTATATGAACCTGACATTCTTTCCCTTTAACCAGGTTATTACTATATTTTCTGCATCTAATTATTACGAAGAAGGTAGCAATCGAGGAGCTTACATCAGAATGAGTTCTGGTACGACCCCCCGATTTTTCCAGTACCAAATAACTAAGGCAACGTGCTTCAGGCCTCTTTACCAAAGGTGTGTATACTCTAAGGAGCTTTCTGAGCTCTGGTACTGGTGACCACGTAGAACCAGTCCAGAGTGCCTAAGAGCAGCCTTGGGATTGAAGAAAACAACTTACCTGTTACTCATTGGTATAAACAAAATAAAATAATTCCAGAAACCAAGTGGTGAATGTCCTCTTATTTGAAACCAAGAGCAGTAGTTCTAAAGCAGCCAGCATCCATGAACAGTCCCTAATTGAATGTAAGGAAAAGAAGGTCTCTGTACCTACCCAGTTCCGTAAGCTCTCGCCTTTTCTGTCCCCAAACACAACCCCGTCTGCTCTGGCCTCTTTGTCCCTTCTCTACCCAGAAGTGTATATGATGGAGTTGAATGTGTCTCCCTATGTGGTGGCATTCATACCTTACCTTTATTTTCCCCCTTTAACATTATCTTTTTAATATTTTTGTATTCTAAAACAAATATATTTGTTGTTAGGTGAGCTAAAACAAAGTTGTATAAAGGAAATGTTAATGATCTCTCCCAGTACTACTTAGTAATTTTTTTCCACAGAGGCAGCTGAAATCAATAGCCTGGAGGGGACCCTTCCACCCTCTTCTCCTTGCTCCTACTAAAATAGACAAGCAGTTTCTCATTCATTGAACTTAAATGTTAAGCACCTACTATGTGTCAGACACTGTTCTAGGCACAGGTGATATTGAAATAAACAAAATAGGCAAAAGTCTTTTTCATCATCAAAGCGTATCCCAGTGGAAGGAGAAAGGCAGTAAACAACATACATACATTTTTTTTTTTAACAAAGATAGAATCACACTGCACACTCTATTCTGCAACTGACTCTTTTCTTAGAGATTGTATTGTGAACATCAGTCCAAGTTCATACATATAGACCTAACTCATTCTTTGTAGTAGATGCGTAATATTCTATACTATATGTGTGCCATAACAATTATGGATAGCTAAATTGTATTCAATTGATAGCCATCCAGATTGGTTTCAGGGTGTTATACTTAAAAACAGTACTGTATGTCATTGTATGGCAAAACCAACACAATAAAGTAAAGAAAATTTAAAAAAAAAAGTACTGTAACAAACATTTCTCTGTGTGTATATGTGTGCATACATATATGCACATATTCATAAGTTTTTAGTGCTTGTTTTAAACATAAAATTTTAAAATGTGGGATTTATATGTTTGAAATTTTGCTGCTACTGCTGCTAAGTTGCTTCAGTTGTGTCCAACTCTGTGCGACCCCATAGATGGCAGCCCACCAGGCTCCACCATCCCTGGAATTCTCCAGGCAAGAGTACTGGAGTGGGTTGCCATTGCCTTTTCCCTTGAAATTTTGCTAGGTACTCCAAAAAAGTTCTAACAGTTAACAATCTGAAAAACAGCATATTAATTTCTCCACATCCTCATTAATCTCCAACTTTATTACCCTTCTTCATTTTTGACAAACTGATGGATAAAAATGGTAAATCTCATTATTTTAATTAGCATTTTTTTAAACAGCTGAGTTTATCCATCTTGTTTTGAACATTGCATTTTCTTTTCTTTGAATTTCCTGTTTATCATATTCTCCCATTTTATACTGGACTGTCATTTTCTGATAAATTTTTAGGAATTTTTTGCATTTGAGGGATGGAGGACTTTTACAGGCATGTTGCATATATTTTGTTGATGTCTTGATATTGCTTTAGTTCTGTGGAATCACATTTTATAATTTCATTATAACTTTTAGATTTTCACCTGTGGTAGAAAAATGTCTACATATTAGTTATATATATATATATATATATATATATATGAAATTTATTTTAACAGTTTTGTTAACAGTTTACGAAGTATACAATCCAGTGATACTTAGTATATTTACCCAGTTGTGTAACACTACCATAATCTAATTGTTGAACATTTGTTCCATCCTGTAAAAACAGCTTGTATCCATTAGCAATCTTTCATCTTCATCACCTCCCTCATCACAACTCTAGTCAACCACCAGTCTATTTTCTCTCTGTATAGATTTGGCTATTCTGGATACATCATGTAAATGAAATGAATTAATATGTGGTCTTTGTGACTAGCTTCTTTTACTTAGCACACTGCTTTTGAGGTTCATTCACGTTGTGTGCCTGTGCTTATCGCTTCAGTCACGTCCGACTCTTTGCGACCCCATGGACTATATAGCCTGCCAGGGTCTGTTGTTGATGGGATTCTCCAGGCAAGAATACTGGAGTGGGTTGCCATGCACTCCTCCAGGGCATCGCCTTTGTAACATGTATCAATCTTTTTTTTGTGGCTGAATAACATTCCATTGTATCAGTAGACCTCATTTTCTTTGTTCATTTATCAGCTAATAGAAATGTGGATTAGGACTTCCTGGTGGTCCAATGGTTGGGACTCTGAGCTCCCAATGCAGGGGGCATGGGTCTTATCCCTGGTTGGGGAACTAGGATTCCACATGCCACATGGCCAATAAATAAATAAATAAAATATTAAAAAAAATATAGATTGTTTCTACTTTTTGGCTACTGTTAGTAATGTTTTGAACTTTGGTGGACAAGGTTTTGTTATACAATTGTTTTCATTTCTTTTGGGTATATACCTGAAAGTAGAATTACTAGATTATATAATAACTCTTATGTTTAATATTTTGAGGAACTTGAAAGCTCTTTTCCAAGGGGATGCATGATTTTACATTCCCATCAGCAATGTATGTAGATTCCAATTTCTCCACATCCTTGATAACCCTTGTTATGATCTTTTTGATTATAGCCATCTTAGTGGATGTGAGGTCTTGATTTTGATTTGTATTTCCTTACCTACCAGTGACTTTGAGGATCTTTTTGGTTCTTATCGGACATTTGTACATTGTCTTTGGAGAAATGTCTTTTTCAGATCCCTTTTCCATTTTTTTTTTTGGGCTGTTACATGTGACTTATGGGATTTCAGATCCCTGACCAGGGATTGAACCCAAGCCCCATCAATGAAAGAACCACAGTCCTAACCACATTACTGCCAGGGAATTCCCGCCTTTTTTCATTCTTAATTGAGTTATTACACTCTTTACTATTGCATTGTTACAGTTGTTTATATATCCTATATTTGTATCACTTATTAGATATTGTGGTTGTTCAGTTGCTAAGTCATATCCAACTCTTTGCAACCCTAAGGGGTGCAGCATGCCAGGCTGCTCTGTCCTCCACAATCACCTGGACTTTGCCCAAACTCATGTCCTTTGAGTTGGTGATTCCATCCAACCATCTCATCCTATGTTGCCCCCCTTCTCCTCCTGTCCTCAATCTTTCCCAGCATCAGGGTCTTTTCCAATGAGTCAACTCTTTGCATCAGGTGGCCAAAGTATTGGAGCTTCAATTTCAGCATTAGTCCTTCCAGTTCAGGATTGATTTCCTTCAGGATTGACTGGTTTGATCTCCTTGCTGTCCAAGGGACTCTCAAGAGTCTCCTCCAACACCACAGTTGGAAGGCATCTATTCTCTGGTGTTCAGCCTTCTTTATGGCCCAACTCTCACATCCGTACATGACTACTGGAAAAACCATAGCTTTGACTAGATGGACCTTTGTCGGCAAAGTGATGTCTCTGCTTTTTAATATGCTGTCTAAGTTTGTTATGGCTTTCTTCCAAGGAGCATCTATTAATTTCATGGCTCCAGTCACCATCTGCAGTGATTTTGGAGCCCAAGAAAATAAAATGTGTCACTGCTTCCACTTTTCCCCCATCTATTTGCTGTGAAGTGGTGGGACCGGCTGTCATGATCTTAGTTTTTTGTTTTTTTGTTTGTTTTAAGTTTCTTTACTTTATTGTGTTGGTTTTGCCATACATTGACATGAATCCGCCATGGGTATACATATGTTCCCCCTCCAGAACCCCCCTCCCTCCTCCCTCCCGATTCCCTCCCCCTGGGTCATCTCGGTGCACTAGCCCCGAGCATCAACCCTGGGCTGGCGATTGATTTCACATATGATAATTAACATGTTTCAATGCCGTTCTCCCATATCATCCCACCCTTGCCCTCTTCCACAGAGTCCACGAGACTGTTCTATACATCTGCGTTTCTTTTGCTGTCTCACATGCAGGGTTCTCGTTACCATCTTTCTAAATTCCATATATATGCGTTAATATACTGTATTTTTGTTTTTCCTTCTGGCTTACTTCACTCTGGATAATAGGCTCCAGTTCCATCCACCTGAGTAGAACTGACTCAAATGAATTTTTTTTTAATGCTGAGTAATATTCCATTGTGTATATGTACCACAGCTTTCTTATCCATTCATCAGTTGATGGGCATCTAGGTTGCTTCCATGTCCTGGCTATTGTAAACAATGCGGCGATGAACATTGGGGTACACATGTCTCTTTCAATTCTGGTTTCCTCAGTGTGCATGCCCAGCAGTGGGATTGCTGGGCCATATGGCAGTTCTATCTTCAGTTTTTTAAGGAATCTCCACACTGTTTTCCATAGTGGCTGTACTAGTTTGCATTCCCACCAACAGTGTAAGAGGGTTCCCTTTTCTCCATATCCTCTCCAGCATTTATAGCTTGTAGATTTTTGGATGGCAGCCATTCTGACTGGTGTAAAGTGGTACCTCATTGTGGTTTTGATTTGCATTTCTCTGATAATGAGTGATGTTGAGCATCTTTTCATGTGTTTGTTAGCCATTTTTATGTCTTCTTTGGAGAAATGTCTGTTAAGTTCTTTGGCCCAGTTTTTGATTGGGTCGTTTATTTTTCTAGAATGGAGCTGTAGGAGTTGCTTGTATATTTTTGAGATTAATGGTTAATTAATAATAATATAATTAATAATTAATAGCTTCATTGGCTATTATTTTCTCCCATTCTGAAGGCTGTCTTTTCACCTTGCTTACAGTTTCCTTCTGTATTAAAGCAGAAGCTTTTAATTTTAATTAGGTCCCATTTGTTTATTCGTGCTTTTATTTCTGATATTCTGGGAGGTGGGTCATAGAGGATCCTGCTTTGGTTTATGTCGGAGAGTGTTTTGCCTATGTTATCCTCTAGGAGTTTTATAGTTTCTGGTCTTATGATTAGATCTTTGATCCATTTTGAGTTTATTTTTGTGTATGGTGTTAGAAAGTGTTCTAGTTTCATTCTTTTACAAGTGGCTGTCCCGTTTTCCCAGCACCACTTGTTAAAGAGGTTGTCTTTTCTCCATTGTATATTCTTGCCTCCTTTGTCAAAGATAAGGTGTCCATAGATGTGCAGATTTATCTCTGGGCTTTCTATTTTGTTCCATTGATCTATATTTCTGTCTTTGTGCCAGTACCATACTGTCTTAATGACTGTGGATTTGTAGTATAGCCTAAAGTCAGGTAGGTTGATTCCTCCAGTTCCATTCTTCTTTCTAAAGATTGCTTTGGCTATACGAGGTTTTTTGTATTTCCATACAAATTGTGAAATTATTTGTTCTAATTCTCTGAAAAAGACCTCTGGTAGCTTGATAGGAATTGCATTGAATCTATAGATTGCTCTGGGTAGTATACTCATTTTCACTATATTGATTCTTCCAATCCAAGAACACGGTATATTTCTCCATCTATTTGTGTCCTCTTTGATTTCTTTCATCAGTGTTTTATAGTTTTCTCTATATAAGTCTTTTGTTTCTTTAGGCAGATATACTCCTAAGTATTTTATTCTTTTTGTTTTGATGGTGAATGGAATTGTTTCCTTAATTTCTCTTTCTGTTTTCTCATTGTTAGTGTATAGGAATGCCAGGGATTTCTGTGTGTTGATTTTGTATCCTGAAACTTTGCTATATTCACTGATTAGCTCTAGTAATTTTCTGGTAGAGTCTTTAGGGTTTTCTATGTAGAGGGTCATGTCATCTGCACACAGTGAGAGTTTTACTTCTTCTTTTCCAATCTGGATCCCTTTTATTTTTTAAATGTTGAGTTTTAAGCCAGGTTTTTTTTAACTCTCCTCTTTCACCCTCATCAAGAGGCCCTTTAGTTCCTCTTCACTGTCTGCCATTAGAGTGGTATCATCTGTATATCTGAGGTTGTTGATACTTCTGGTAATCTTGATTCCAGCTTGTGCTTCATCCAGCCCAACATTTCGCAGGATATACTCTGTATATAAGTTAAATAAGCAGAGTGACAATATACAACCTTGTCATACTCCTTTTCCAATTTTGAATCAGTCCGTTGTTTCATGTCCGGTTTTAATTGTTGTTTCTTGACCTGCATACATATTTTTCAGGAGACAGATAAGGAGGCCTGTTGTTCCCATCTCTTTAAGAGTTTTCCACAGTTTGTGGTGATCCACATAGTCAAAGGCTTTAACATGGTCAGTGAAGCAGAAGTAGATGTTTTTCTGGAATTCCCTTGCCTTCTCTGTGAACCAACGAATGTTGGCAATTTGATCTCTGGTTCCTCTGCCTTTTCTAAATCCAGCTTGTACATCTGGAAGTTCTTGGTTCACATACCATTGAAGCCTAGCTTGAAGCATACTGAGCATAACCTTTCTAGCATGTGAAATGAGTGCCGTTTTCCAGTAGTTTGAACATTCTTTGGCATTGCCCTTCTTTGGGATTGGAATTAAAACTGACCTTTCCCAGCCTTTGGCAGCTGCTGAGTTTTCCAAATTTACTGACATATTGAATGTAGCACTTTCACAGCATCATCTTTTAGGATTTGAAATAGCTCAGCTGGAATTCTATCACCTCTACTTGCTTTGTTTATAGTAGTAATACTTCCTAAGGCCACTTGACTTCATACTCCAAGATATCTGGCTCTAGGTGAGTGACCATACCATCGTGGTTATCCAGGTCATTAAGACCTGTTTTTTGTAGTTTTTCTGTGTATTTTTGCCACCTCTTTTTAATCTCTTCTCCTTCTGTTAGGTACTTACTGTTTCTGTTCTTTATTATGTCTGTCTTTAGATGAAAGGTTCCCTTGATATCTCTAGTTTTCTTGAAGAGATCTGTAGTCTTCCCCATTATGTTGTTTCCCTCTATTTCTTTGCATTGTTCACTAAGAAGATCTTATCTCTCCTTGCTATTCTCTGGAACTCTGCATTCAGTTCTTTCCCTTTCTCCCTTGCCTTTCTCTTTTCTTCTATTCTCAACTATTTGTAAAGCCTCCTCAGACAACCACTTTGTCCTCTCACATTTCTTTTTTTGGGGGGTATGGTTTTGGTCACCACCTCCTATACAGTGTCACAAACCTCCATCCATAGTTTTTCAGCCACTTTTGTCTACCAGATTTAATCATTTGAATCTATTTGTCACCTCCACTGTATAACCATAAGAGATTTGATTTAGGTCATACCTGAATGGCCTAGTGGCTTTCCCTACTTTAAGGCTGAATTTTGTAATAAGGAGCTCATGATCTGAGCCACAGTCAGCTCCCAGTCTTGTTTTTGCTGACTATATAGAGCTTCTCCATCTTTGGCTGCAAAAGAACATAATCAATCTGATTTCATTATTGGCCATTTGATGATATCCATGTGTTGAGTCTTCCCAGGTGTTATTGGAAGAGGGTATTTCCTGTGACCAGTGTGTTCTCTTGACAAAACTCTTGTTAGCCTTTGCCTTACTTCATTTTGTACTCCAAGGCCAAACTTGCCTGTTACTCTGGGAAATCTCTTGACTTCCTGCCTTTGCATTCCAATCCCCTATGATGAAAAGGACATCTTTTTTGGGTGTTAGTTCTAGAAGGTCTTGTAGGTCTTCATAGAACAGGTCAACTTCAGCATTTTGATACCAGTGCTTGGGGCACAGATTTGGATTACTGTGATGCTGAGTGGTTTGCCTTGGAAATGAACTGAGATCATTCTGTTGTTTTTGAGGTTGCACCCAATGACTGCTTTTCAGACTCTTGTTGACTACGAGGACTATTCCATTTCTTCTAAGGGATTCTTGCCCACAATAGTAGATATAATTGTCATCTGAATTAAATTTGCCCATTGTTGTCCATTTTAGTTTACTGATTTCCTAAGATGTCGATGTTCATTTTTGCCATCTCCTGCTTGACCACATTCAGTTAACCTTGATTCATGCACCTAACATTCCAGGTTCCTATGTAATATTGTTCTTCACAGCATCAGACTTTACTTTCAGCACCAGGTACATCCACAACTGAGCGTTGTTTCTGCTTTGGCCCAACTGCTTCATTCTTTCTGGAGCTGTTAGTAATTGCCCTCTGCTTTTCCCCAGTAACATATTAAACACCTTCTGATGTGGGGGGGCTCATCTTCTGGTGTCATATCTTTTTTCCTTTTCATCTTGTTCATGGAATTCTCATGGCAAGAATACTGGAGTGATTTGCCATTCCCTCCTCCAGTGGATCACGTTTTGTCAGAACTCTCCACTATGACCTGTCTGCTTTAAGTGGCCCTGCACAGCATGGCTCATCGCTTCATTGAGTTATACAAGCCCCTTCGCCACAACTCCAACTCTGGTCAGAGAAGGCAATGGCACCCCACTCCAGTACTCTTGCCTGGAAAATCCCTTGGACAGGGGAGCCTGGTGGGCTGCAGTGCATGGGGTCGCAAAGAGTCGGACATGACTGAGTGACTTCACTTTCACTTTCACAACAAGGCTGTGATCCATGAAGGGATTATTAGATATAAGATTTGTAAATTGTCTCTCCTATTCTATGGGATGTATTTTACCTTCTTGATGTTATTATTTACAGCACCAAAGTTTTAAATTTTGATGAAATCAAATATATCTGTTTTCTCTTCTTTGTTTGTGATGATGTATCTAATAAGACATTGCCTAACTCAGAGTTGTGAAAATTTATTCTGTTTTCTTCCAATGATTTTATAAGTTATCTTTATAGATTAACCTCTTACATTTGATTTATATTTGACTCATTTTGAGTTTATATTTGTGTATGGTATGAGGTAGGGGACCAACTTTATTCTTTAAAATATGGATATTTAATTGTCCCAGCAACATCACTTGGAAAGACTATCCCTCCCCTATTTGACTGTCTTGACACACTTGTCCAAAATCAATTGACCATAAAGGTATGGGTTTATTTCTGGACTTTAAGTTGTACTCCATTGATCTATATATCTGTCCTAATGTGAGTGACACACTGTCATGATTAGTAAAGATTTTTGGTAAGTTTGAAATTGGGAAATATGAGTTGAATTTGGCTCTTCTTTTTTAAGATTTTTTTCCATGTGCATTTTAGAATCAGCTTGTCAACTTCTGCAAAAATGCCCACTGGGATTTTGATAGGGATTATTTTGAATCTGTAGATCAATTTAGAGCTATTGCCATTTTCTTGACTGATTGGTTCTTTTATCATTATAAAATATCCTTCTTTATCTCTAGTAATGGCTTTTGTCTTAAAATCTATGTTGTTTACTATTAATTTGGCCACTCTCTTTTATGGTCGGTGTTCACATAGTATACTTTTTCCTTTCAAATTCTTTGTATCTTTGAAGCTAAAGTGTGTCTCCTATAGACAACATATAATTGGATCTTGTTTTTTTAATCTAGTCTCACAATCTCTGTTTTTTTTAAATTTATTTATCCATTCACGTATGATATTATTTTTGATATGGTTGGAATTGCATATGCCATTTTGCTTTTTTGAGGGATATGTGACTGATAACTACTTTGTTCCTCAGTTCTTCCTTTATTGTGGATTTATTTTTGTAAATGGTCTGAGGTAGAAATTTAGCATCCAGACATTGAGTTAATTATGCTAGCCCCCATTTTAAAAAGCTGTCCTTTTCTACTGAATTTTAGTACCTGCTTCATCATATATATTGTTCCCGTATATAGTTAGCTGTATTTATGAAAATTCCATTATATTCTATTCAGGTATTATCATATCTGTCTTCTCTTGTGTCAATGCCTGCTCTTCAGTTTAAGTAAGTTAAGATAAATTCCAGCATCTTCTGTAGCAAGTTCCTCTGTTTTCCTTCTTGTCTTGGACATTCTCATGCACTAATTGTTCATGTGAATCTTTGAAACCAAGAAGAAAACACCAGTGATAATCCTTTTAAAATTTCACAAAACATGTGCACACATACATATAAACACATTCACCACATAGTAATATGTTATGTGTGAGGTTAAGCAACTTATTTAATGTAGAATCTGGTAAGTGGCAACACGGTACATTAAAATGAAACAGAACAGAATGACTTATGTAATTTTTACCTAACAATTATTTTCTTAACATAGGGTGAATGCTATTGAAAGTAGTGCCATCAGGATGTTAAAAGAGAGAATGATTTCACGAAAAACTGACCTCATTAGAGCTTTCCAACTTCAAGATTGCAATAAATCAGGTAAAAAAAAATGTAATGCTTACCATTTCTTAACATACGAGGTTCTATACAGATTAGTTTTCATTTTCTTTGCTGTCTTAAAAGTTCAGTTTTCTACTTTTACCAGTGAAGGATGATAGAGATAAAATATAATCCATTATATGCTTGGAAAAAAGCGTATTCTTCCTTTTCAATAAGCGTCTTTCAACTTAACAACAACAGCGCTGAATTAGACTTCTCTTCTGGTAGTATGTTAGACTAGACACTCTGGAAAGTCCTCCTGTTAAGAGACAGCTAGATTCTAGACGATGCAGGATTTTAATGCATTTACCAGCTTCACAGTAATTAAAATAAATCTCTAGGCTATATGTCCTCTCCCTGCTAGTGGATTTTTGAAGCTGCATGTTGGAGCATGGAGCAGAAAGCAAGCATCATAGGCTCGATTGTATTGGGGGCAAATGCTAGTATTGTTGTAGCAGTCAATCCTGGGATTAACCATAGGATAGTAGAAAAGACGAGTAAGCTGAATTTGAGACTTCCGACATTAAGCCTAGATCCTCAAAGTGACCAGAGTAATCCTAGGTCTGTAGTGCCCCGACTCCTGGCAAGCAAATGCAAACCGATGTTCATGGGAAGTGACTATAATTTGCGCCACTAATATATCCATAGAGTAAGATCAATTAATAGGAGGTCGCAACCAAAGATCCCCAAACAAACAAGGAGACCATGAGTGAGAGTCAGCAGGGACAATAAGCAACAGATTTAGTTTCCCGAGGATATCATATATTGGGATTATCAAGTGCAAAGTAAAAATTACTAGGAAAGAAAATTTAAAGAAATGAAAGATGAAGTCACAAGTATGCATTTTAAAATGGTTTAAAGAACCATTTTTATTTTATATAGATATAAAAATAACTTGTTAAAAAACATAATGAGTGGGTTAAATACAAGATTAGATATTGCTAAAAAACATTAGAAAGATTAAGAATAAAATGTTTAACATACATCTAATCAGGGTCCCAGGAGGAGAGACTGTAAGAGAGAATATATTTTGTATGATAATGGCTGAGACTGTTCCAGAATTGTTGAAAGAACTCATACTCACAGGTAAAGAGGAACAGTGATTCTCAGGATAAATAAAATCAAATTCACATCTACACACACTTGTGGTGAAACTGCAGCACACCAAGAGCAAAAAGAAAATCTTAGAAGCAAGCAGAGGAAACACATTGCTCAAGAGAAAACAGAGTGACATCAGACTTCTCAAAAGTTGCAACAGAAGCCAGTAGACAGTGGAATCATATGTATAGGTAGTCCCCAATTTATGGTGGTTTGACTTATGAGTTTTTGACTTTAAAACTGTATGAAAGCCATATGCATTGAGGAGAAACATATTTTGAATTTTGATCTTTTCCAAGATGAGCAGTATATAGTATGATGCTCTCTCATGCTGGGTGGTAGCATCGAGCCACAGTTCCCAGTCATCTAGGTGATCACAAGGGTAAACAACTGATACATTTACAACCGTCTTGTACTCATACAGCCATTCTATGTTTCAATACATTATTCAATAAATTACATGAGATAGTCAACACTTTAGTATAAAATAGGCTTTGTATTAGATGATTTTGCCTAACTCTAGGCTAATGTAAGTGTTTTGAGTACATTTAAGGTAGGCTAGGCTAAGCTATGTTGTTCAGTAGGCTAGATGTGTTAAATGCATTTTTACTTATATCTTCAACTAATTATAGGTTTATTGGGCTATAACCTCATTTTAAGTCTAGAAAGATCTATACAAAACATTGAAAAAAAACACAGTGGGAACAACTCTATTAATATCAGACAAAGTAGACTTCAAAGAGATACACATTACTAGAACTATAAAGAGATACTTTATAATAATAAAATACTCAGTTTTCTAATTGAATCAATTTTAAATGTGTAAGTACTATTTATGTAGTCTCTTTAAAAACTATGTAAAACAAAAATGGACTCAACAAGTAGAAGTTGAAAAATCTATTGTCATAGTGGGAGATTTTAACATTTTTCTCTCAGGAACTGAAAGTATAAACAGACTAAAATTTAACAAATTTTCCGTAAAAGACATATGTCAAACTCTATCCAACACTGCAGAATATACATTCTTGGCAAGTATAAATGGAACATTTACGTTTGACCATTAAGTGAAACATAAAGCAAATCTCTACAAATTTTGTATTGGAAACATATAGAATAAATTCTCTGACATAGTGAAATTAGCTACAACTTAATTACATAAGGTAGCTAGAAAATCCTCTTGGGCTTGAAAATGAGGAATGCACTTCTAAATAACCTTTGTCCTTAGCAGGTAAGTGTATGGTGAATGGTCTTGGTGGGGGTATCAAATGACTACTCTTTGTTGAAAGCAGTTTGGCAAAATATATCAGAAGCCTTAAAATGTACATACCTTTAGATCGAGCAATTCTACTTCTAGGAATGATCCTAAGAAAATAATGGAATAATTTCACAGCCATTAAAAGAATGATGTAGGTTTATGTTTACTAACATAGATGCATGCCCATGATTGTAAGAATCAGGTTAGACTCTCTATGTTTGTTGTGTATGTGTGTGTTGCCATATGTAATACACATATATGAAACATGGTACAATGTATATTTGGCTTTAAGAAATAGAAAATATTGTACCTTTATATATATCCATGTTTATATACATAGAAAAACAGAAATAGTAATGTTTTCTGTTTATTCAAAATCCTTTCAAATGAGCATATCTTTAATAATCAGAAAGCAAAAGTATATTTTTAAAAACTACATGTAATATTAGAGGATGAAATGATATTACCTAAGAAAATGAGACATGAGCAATATGCTCAAATGTTAAAAGTAATCTCATCTTTTATATCCTTTTGTGTTTTCAAATCTTCTGTTATAATTATACCTTACTTTGTTACTAAGAAAAAGGGATAAAGATCTAGCATACCCAAATTCTGATCGCTTACCCATAACAGTAAGGAAAACATCCAGGGAATGCCTAAGGCTTTCTTTAGTTAATCTTCCCTCAGAGCCGTGGGGTCTGGTAGACAGATGATAAAGGGTAGCAGAGGCACCCAGGTCTCAAAACCCAGGCTGTCTGCTTGCTCCATTGATGAGGTTGCATTTTTTAAAAATCAGCTTATCAACCAATTATATGGGCTTTGTTGTTGTTAGGAAAACTATCTGTGGGCCAGTGGGCTTTTTCAATGGAGAATGTTTTGGGGCTGAACTTACCATGGAGATCACTGAGTTCTCATCTGGTAACCACAGACAAAGATGGAAATATTGACTACATGTCTGGCTTCCAGGATGTCCACATTGAGAAACCTGTGAAAGAGGTAAGTAAAACAGCACCAGTTAAAACCTGGCTGGCACCGAATAGCCTCTGGACAACTTATGAGTTCCTGAGTTCTTTGAAAAGTTGGGAGTGAAATTGGCTAGTGGATGGGCATGGCAGTCTTAGGAAAAGAGCTAGGGAGGGTGTTCCAGGTACGTTGTGATCTGTTCAGGAAATTTGTGTGTTGTAAGGGTAGCCAAAATGAGAAGAGATGAAAAAGTTTCTGCAAGCAGATCTCTGTCAAATATGTGATTCTTAAGTGCTATTCAGCAGAAGAGCAGATATGAAATCTATCTTTCATGTAATACACTTTTTAAAACACTCAATACACTCCTATTAACTGCCAGTAAGTATAGATACCAAGAAACAAAATTAGAGATACCAAGGGAACATTTCGGGCATAGATAGGCACAATAAAGGACAGAAACAGTATGGACCTAACAGAAGCAGCAGATATTAAGAAAAAGTGGTAAGAATATAAAGAAGAACTATACAAAAAAGATCTTAATGACATGGATAACCACAGTGGCATGATCACTCACCTAGAATCAGACATCCTGGAGTGTGAAGTCAAGTGGGCCTTAGGAAGCATCACTATTAACAAAGCTAATGGAGGTGATGGAATTCCAGCTGAGCTATTTCAAATCCTAAAAGATGATGCTGTGAAAGTGCTGTACTTAATATGCCAGCAAATGTGGAAAATTCAGCAGTGGCCACAGGACTGGAAAAGATCAGTTTTCATTCCAATCCCTAAGAAGGGCAATGCCAAAGAATGTTCAAACTACCACATAATTGCACTCATTTCACATGATAACAAAGTAATGCTCAAAATCCTTCAATCTAGGCTTCAATGGTATGTGAACCGAGAACTTCCAGATGTACAAGCTGGATTTAGAAAAGGCAGAGGAACCAGAGACCAAATTTCCAATATCCGTTGGATCATAGAGAAAGCTAGAAAATTCCAGAAAAACATCTACTTCTGCTTCATTGAGTATACTAAAGCCTTTGTGTGGATCACAACAAACCCTGGAAAATTCTTAAAGAGATGAGAATACCAGACCACCTTACCTGCCTCCTGAGAAACCTGTATGCAGGTCTAGAAGCAACAGTTAGAACTGGACATGGAACAATGGCCTGATTCAAAATTGGGAAAGTAATATGTCAAGGCTGTATACTGTCACCTTGCTTATTTAACTTATATGCAGAGTACATCATGAGAAATGCTGGGCTGGATGAAGCACAAGCTGGAATCAAGATTGCTGGGAGAAATATCAATAATCTCAGATATGCAGATGACACCACCCTTATGGCAGAAAGCAAAGAGGAATTAAAGAGCCTCTTGATGAAAATGAAAGAGAGTGAAAAAGCTGGCTTAAAACTCAACATTCAGAAAACTAAGATCATGGCATCTAGCCCCATCACTGCATGACAAATAGATGGGGAAACAGTGGAAACAGTGACAGACTTTATTTTCTTGGGCTCCAAAATCACTATGACTGCAGCCATGAAATTAAAGGAGGCTTGCTCCTTGGACGAAAAGCAATGACAAACATGGACAGCGTATTAAAAAGCAGAGACATCACTTTGTCGACAAAGGTCTGTCTAGTCAAAGCTATGGTTTTTCCAGTGGTCATGTACGGATGTGACAGTTGGACCATAAAGAAGGCTAAGTGTCAAAAGAATTGATGCCTTCCAACTGTGGTGTTAGAGAAGGCTCTTGAGAGTCCCTTGGACAGCAAGGAGATCAAACCAGTCAATCCTAAAGGAAATCAACTCTGAATATTCACTGAAAGGACTGATACTGAAGCTCCAATCCTTTGGCCACCTGATGCGAAGAGCCAGCTCATTAGGAAAGACTCTGATGCTGGGAAAAATTGAAGGCAGGAGGAGAAAGAGATGACAGAGGATGAGATGGTTGAATGGCATCACCAATCAATGGACCTGAGTTTGAGCAAACTCCGGGAGATGGTGAAGGACAGGGAGGCCTGGTGTGCTGTAGTCCATGGGGTTGTAAAGAGTGGAACACAACTGAGCGACTGAACAACAACAAAGTATAGACTTACTGATACAATATCTTATACATTAAGAATTTTAAAATTTAGAATTTCTAATTAAAATGGGAATACCCCAGGGAGAATTGTCAGACCTTTGGTACTCATCAGCAACTAGTTGCAATATTGGGCTGAAAGTGAGCTGATGGGAACTAGGACTGGGGTAATTGTTTGCAGGGGAGATGAAAAGTTGATCAGAGAAAAGGAAGTAAATGTGCACATGAGAAGCTAAAATATCTAGAGGAAGGAGACTTTTAGCTTCACTTCAGAATTTACCATGGTGACTAAGCTCATAGACCTTGGCTTCAGGCCAAGATTTAAATCCCACTTACTAATTATGTGAACCTTCAGAAACTTACTTTACCTGTTTGTCTTCCAGTCTGTAAAATGGGCACAATAATAGTCGTGTTCCTTGGGCCTGTTGTTGAGGAATGAATGAAATAATCCATAGACACTCTCAATGCAGAGCCTGGCACACAGGTGCTATCAGTAAATATTGGCTATTGTTACTTACTCCTTCCAGATTCACTTTGGACCATCGCTGAGGAACATAGACTGCAGAGACTACAGAACACAAGAGCATGGCCTTTTATCTGATTTAAGAGGGTTGGGTCTCCAGGGAAGGCTTGCCTTCTCAAATTTCTATCTAAATCACATACTCTGAATTGGTGACCATGTTGTGTGTTTGTTACTTTTAGTAAAATTGATTTGTTATTAATTCTGTATGTTTTAACACTTAGACAATCTTTATTTTAGGTTCAGTCTACTCTAATTGAAACAGTGTACAGATACCGATCTGACCTGCAAATCATCTTTAATATCATTGACTCTGATCACTCAGGTAAATTTGCTTTGATTGGTTCAGTAGCAGTAGAAAGCAAAGGTTAGTCTGTTTATTTGAAACCAGAACTCTGTTTTCATCTAATGCATTCTTCATCCAAACTTGATTTAACTCAGGGAAGAGGGAGAGCATGGGGATAAACTCATGTTTAATATTACTGTTTTTTTAGTTTGGCCACAAACTCTCTATTCAAATCCATATGGTACAGGCTTATGTATCCATTAGTAAGATAAGACCAGCTCCTTTTATAAATCACCAGCTCAGATGAAAAAAGAATTAACTGTCCATTTCAAAATCATAATTATTCCTGGCAATAAAAATCGTTTCTAGAGTTCTGATTCTGTTTTTTGGACTGAGGACTATGAAAACTCATTTTCTGCTTAGGTTTGATGTACAATTACTTATTTTCAAGCTTTAAAAAATATCATCAGATAATCCCCAATTGCAGAGAGCATTAAATACCAAAAAATCATTAATCAAAACACAAAAGTAAGTTACTGCCTTTAGAAAATGGTGGAGCCATTGTTTACAATCCTCTTATTGAGTCTCAGGGCTAATTCTCCCTTTCCTTTGATGTAGCTCTCCTCCCTACCCTCCTTCCATGTCCCTCATTTTTAGGTTTTAGATCTTGTAATTTCTACATTACACGTATTAGTACCACAGTCTGCAGTCCTCTCCCCCACCTTTGGTTCACTGTTCACTCATTCCAGCTTTAGAATAATCTCAGGATCACTTGGTAATTTAAAATGACATATTGTTTCTTACATTTACAATCTTTCTTTTCCATTTCCTTCAGTTTCTCAACGATCAGGCATTTTTGTTGTTGTTTAGTCAATAAGTCATGTGAGACTCTTCTGCCATCCCATGGACTGTTGCCTGCCAGGCTCCTCTGTCCATGGGATCTCCCATGCAAGAATACTGGAGTGACTTGTCATCTCCTTCTCCAGGGGATCTTCCTGACTCAGGGATCGAACTCATATGTCCTGCGTTGCAGGCAGATTCATTACCACTGAGCCCCCTGGGAAACCCCACCCCTCCCTAGGATGGGTCTTAAAAATGAATATTCACAGCCTTCTATATTCTTTCAGGCCTGATCTCCATGGAAGAATTTCGTAGCATGTGGAAACTTTTCAAAAGTCACTACAGTGTCCATATTGATGATTCCCAGTTTGATGAGCTCGCTGAAAGGATGGACTTAAACAAAGATGGAAGCATTGACTTTAATGAGTTTTTAAAGGCTTTCTATGTAGTGCATAAATTTGACAAGTTGAACAAATCAGACAACAAGCTTGCATAATAAGAATTAGGGCTTTCCCTCCTTGAAATAGTTGGCCCAAATCTTTGATACAATCCTTACCATGACCCTTGGAATCCATACTCAACAGTAGAGAGAAGTAGACCCCAATTTATGCCATAGGCAGATGTATAATGTGGGTATTGGAAGTCCCTAGTAAGCTGTTACTGGCAAGACTAGGTTAAATGTCAGCTTATAGAATTTGACTCCAGTAGTGGGAGTCTCACATTGTCAGGTAGAAACTGAATTTGAGCCTAGTGTTGGTCTCTTGGATGCCACCTAACCAGGAGACCTGAGCAGTTTGGATACATATTGAAAAGAACCCACAGAACACCAGAGGAAAGTACAGCATCTATGAGTGGCTGAGGGATGGGAGGAGGAATACCAAACTATTAATGGAATAAAGTGTTTCCATCTTCAAACTGTAGTCTTCTTTGGAGATACCATAAACCAGTGATTTTCTATTGTGGGAAAACCACACTTGAGGGATGGGGGCCATATCAGAATCTTGGGGGAGGGTGTTGGAGTGTATTGTTTGAAAAAGCATAATTTTTTGTCTATCGGAGATTAAAAAGTGAATACATCCAGATGGAACCCTATAATTAATGTAGTTTGACACCTTCATTGGTAAGATGGGGCTTGGTTGTGCATACATTGTGCAGTTTATTCTGCCATTCTGATTGCATATCAAACATAAGAGATTTCTACTAAAGGTGAGTACATGTTTCATTTTTCTCTAAGTTTGGGAAGTTCAGGATCTATCAATATGCCAGATTAGATATCAGTATGCCTGCCCTGCTATACACACCAGAAATAATGGATCACGTGTAACATATATCTTTTAAAAATGCATTGCTGAGCTGGCAGGTAAGTAAAAGAAACCCCAAAGGCAAGGGGAAAAAGAGAGCATAATTAAATTGCTATTATGGTATTATTACTATGGTTTAAGCGATATTAGCTTTATTTAGCAATATTACATTTGGACAGGATAGACTTTAGAAAAGAATATCATTTGGATAAAAACGTCATTGTTGTTGCTTAGTTGCTCAGTCGTATCCAAGTCTTTGCGATCTCATGGTCTGTAACCCGCCAGGCTCCTCTGTCCATGGTATTTCCCAGGCAAGAAGACTGGAGTGGGTTGCCATTTCCTCTCCCAAAAGGTCATTACTGAATGCTAAAAGGAATGATTCACCAGGAAGATAGAATAGTGATACAATTATGCATCTAAAAACGTAGAGTTTTAAAAGTGATAGTGCAAAAATCGACATAACTGCTGGGAGAAATTGATAGAGGGAGATTTTTAATATACCTCTGTCAGTAATTGATCACTTACATAAAAAACTTGTGTATAGAAGATTGGACAACCAAATTAATTTACCTGATCATGTATGTGTATATGTATTCTGCAATCAGTTTTAGAGAATACACATTATTTTCGAGCTTATATGGAACATTTATAAAAACTGGTCATGCATTAGACCACAAAACATATCTCAAACACTAAGCAATCAATAACAAAGTTACTACATTTTCTGATCATGATGCATAATTTTCCTAGGGAAAAAAAGAATTTGCTAGAGCTAGCTTAAGAGCAATAGGAGAGTCTAAAGAGACACATAACCATTAAAGAATGTGTCAATTTGGCTAGGCTGAACTACAGTTCTCAGAATTCCCTTTCTGTCATGTTTCTGTTTAAGGTGGACCACGGTGGAGATTGTTAAGAGATTTGGAAGGCAAAGAGAAGCGGCAGCCATGGCGTAGCTCCTATACGCTATTGCTGAATTGCTGATTCACCTTATTGGTGTGAAGTGGCAGCTAGGCCTGTAATTGCCCTTTGTTCCCCTGGATCCCCTATCAGCTGCTCTTATTCCTGGGACCACTGTGTGGGTTTAGCTGCAGGATGGGCACCTGGGCCAGGTGTGTGTGTTTAGTGCCGTGATGCAATTTCTGGGCCAGGTGTGTGTGTTTAGCTCCGTGATGAAGTTCCTCAGGCCCAGTGTGTGTTTAGCGCCATGATGGAGGGCCCTGGCTTCTTCAGGATGCCAGGTTCTTGTGCGGTGCCAGCGAGTTTGAGCCTGCTCCAGATCTGCCCTGCCTGCCTACCCTGTGGACGTCAAGCTCCAGAATCAGGTATGTTGTCGACAGCCCTTCAGAGCCTGCTTAACCAGCTCCCACATTTGTATAAGCCATATCTATACACACCCCCACACGCCCCACCCTCTCCCCATCTCCCTTACTGGTTTGGCCTCTGTTTGAACTCTGATTGATACAGAATTTGGTACTGAGAGTGGTTCCGGAAAAATAATTTTTGAAAAAAAAAACAAGTACTCTGTGTATAAGCTGACGTGTGCTGAGCTTCTGCTGCATTATCTCACATGAAAATCCACTGCTCATCCCGGAATAGTTGTTTTAAGAAATATCCAATCTCTGGCAGTACCAGATGAGTCTTTTTTTGTTGCTTCCTGAATGTCATTTGGTTATTTATTCTCGAGTTTCTTTCTACAACTTTCCTTTTCTCCCTTGGGCTTCTAATCTCTGGGATTATTTGTATGCCTTTGTTGGAAATTTTACCTAAAAAATGTCCTTTGATTTTACTAAACATTATTGTTTAATGTCGCAAACTTATGCTTGATAAGGGTTGTGCTTAACTACAATTCAATTTTACAAAGTATGTGTATATATATGTTATACAATTAATATAGAGTTGTGAAATATCTCATTTTAAATTTATATTTCTTAATTACAAATGAAATTGAACATTTCATTAGTTAGTTGGTTAGTCTGTTTTCTTCTAAGAAAATGCTTGTTCTTATCCTTTGCTTGTGTTTCTAATATCTATTTATCTTTTTCTTATTGATTTCTAAAACCCTTCATGGTACTAATCTGTGGGGTTTTTTCTTTGGGTTTGTTTTTTCACATGCTTCATAATCTTTATTTTTGAATTTCCTCAGTGTAGACTGTTACATTCACAATATATTAGAATTAATAAAATTATATTTTAATAGAAATTGGAAAAATGTGGTTTGGGTATCTTAGATACCAGCCTCTTGCTATCAGAGAAAGAGTTTGGTTAATTTAAATACGTGATTTTTAAGTGGTCATCTTGTTACTGAAAGGTGGGGTCCAGCTGCTTGCGTCTCAAAAGCCGATAAACAGGTGGGATTGGTGGAAAGGAAACTTTGCTTTATTTCAGGTGCTGGCAACTAGGGTAGGGGCCAGGATGAGAGGGTGGACATATCCAAAGGCCAGCTCTCCTCCCCAACCCCTGCCCCCAACAAGCAGCGGGTAAGAGCTTTGATAGACAGACAGACTGAGGGTTCATGAAGAAATAGTACAGTCAGCTCTGACAATCATCTTCAAATTGGTCAATTCAGTTCGGTCACTCAGTCGTGTCCAACTCTGTGGCCCCATGGACTGCAGCATGCCAGGCTTCCCTGTCCATCACCAACTCCTGGAGCCTACTCAAACTCATGCCCATCACGTCAGTGATGCCATCCAGCCATCTCATCCTCTGTCATCCCCTTCTTCTCCCACATTCAATCTTTCCCAGCATCAGCATCTTTTCAGATGAGTCAGTTATTTGCATCAGCTGGCCAAAGTATTGGAGTTTCAGCTTCAGCATCAGTCCTTCCGTGAATATTCAGGACTGATTTCCTTTAGGATTGACTGGTTGGATCTCCTTGCAGTTCAAGGGACTCTCAAAAGTCTTCTCCACCACCACAGTTCAAAAGCATCAATTTTTTGGCGCTCATCTTTCTTTATGGTCCAACTCTCACATCCATACATGACTGCTGGAAAAACCATAGCTTTGACTAGATGGACCTTTGTTGGTAAAGTAATGTCTCTGCTTTTTAATATGCTGTCTAGGTTGGTCGTAACTTTTCTTCCAAGGAGCAAGCGTCTTTTAATTTCATGGCTGCAGTCACCATCTGCAGTGATTTCAGAGCCCAAAAAAATAAAGTCTCTCGCCGTTTCCATTGTTTCCCCATGAAGTGATGGGACCAGATGCCATGATCTTAGTTTTCTTTTAGTGAAAAAAAAATGATATATTTACATATCAATATAGGTTTTCCACGCACAGATTCATGTAGGAAACATACAGAGGCAAGCTTGGAATCACAAGGGAAGGAAAATCCTAATCAAATAGGTGCTGTTGTTCAAACAGAACATTAGCTTAAATGATCCAATCAGCTGCTTGAGTCAAATTTTTTTTTCCTTTAAGCTGTTCATGCCAGAAGACAACCTCGTGGAGCATTAAGAATCCATATTATGTTCTGTTTGCCCAACAGATGGGGGATTTGAAAGACACATTCCATGGAAGTGGGACAAGAGCAAGGAAGGTTTTGAGTTAGTCACCAGCAATAACGCACTCTACCCATGGTGGGGTCATAACATTAGTCATCGAAATCCAGGGCGTGTTTGGCAGTTACACAAATCAACTGAAATACAGTAAGTTGCTGGATCTTTGGTTTCAACATTATTCAGGATTACTGGTGGCTCAGTCACTTAAGAATCACTTGCAATGCAGGAGACCTGGGTTTGATCCCTGGGTCGGGAAGATTCCCCTGGAGAGGGCGTGGCGACCCACTCCAGTCTTCTTGTCCGGAGAATCCCATGGACAAAGAAACCTGGTGGGCTACAGTCCACAGGGTTTCAAGAGTCAGACATGACTTAGCAACTAAGCCACCACCACTTCCACACCACAAAACGCAACACGACCTGCGGAAATTTTCCTAAAGACGGAGGACAAAAGGCAGAAGGCACATCTCCATGGGCAGGCCCACCACTGGCCTCCGTCTTCATGCTCATCTAAGGGCTTCAGGTAATCAGAGGTCCCATGGTGGCTGGCTTTTTAAAAAACACCATCACTGCCTCCCCCTAAGAAACAGTCACAGACTCTCCCGCGATGCACCTCGGGCAAGGCTGGGCCCGGCTCCTTCCGCCGCCGTCAGGAGGCCCCGCCACGCCTGGTCGGCCCTGGCCACTGTCGGGCCGCGGGGAGGGCAGGTGGCCTCGGCGCTGGGCATCCGGGGACTTGCTGCCCGCGGACGCCGGGGTGTGCACGCTCCCCTGGGGGCAGTCCCGCTCGGCCGCCGTGGCGTCCAGCCTCCTGCACGCCCGCTTCGCGTCCCCTGGGACCTGCAGATCCTCGGGCCTCCGCCGTCGCCATCGGCCCTGCGCCAGGGCGTCCATGTGACCCCAGGCCCTAGGCGGCAGGGCCTCTCAGCCCGTGCTCGCGGCCCAGTGCCGCCCTCCCGCCCCGGCCCGCCTTAGTTTTCTGAATGTTGAGTTTAAGCCAGCTTTTTCACTCTCCTCTCACTTTCATCAAGAGGTTCTTTAGTAAGTTCTTCACTTTCTACCATAAGGGTGGTGTCGTCTGCATATCTGAGGTTATTGATATTTCTCCCAGCAATCTTGATTCCAGCTTGTGCTTCATCCAGCCTGGCATTTCGCATGATGTACTCTGCATATAAGTTAAATAAGCAGGGTGACAATATACAGCCTTGATATACTCCTTTCCTGATTTGGAACCAGTCTGTTGTTCCATGTCCAGTTCTAATGGTTGCTTCTTGACCTGCATACAGGTTTCTCAGGAGGCAGGTCAGGTGGTCTGATATTCCCATCTCTTTAAGAATTTTCCACAGTTTGTTGTGATCCATGCAGTCAGAGGCTTTGGCATAGTCAATAAAGCAAAACTAGATGTTTTTCTGGAACCTTCTTGCTTTTTTGATGATCCAGAGGATGTTGGCCATTTGATGTCTGGTTCCTCTGCCTTTTCTAAATCCAGCTTGAACATCTGGAAGTTCATGCTTCATGTACTGTTGAAGCCTGGCTTGGAGAATTTTGAGCATTACTTTGCTAGTGTGTGAGATGAGTGCAATTGTGTGGTAGTTTGAGCATTCTTTGGTATTGCCTTTCTTTGGGATTGGGATGAAAACCAACCTTTTCCATCCTGTGGCCACTGCTGATTTTTCCAAATTTGCTGGCATATTGAGTGCAGCACTTTCACAGCATCATCTTTTAGGATTTGAAATAGCTCAACTGGAATTCCATCACTTCAAATTGGTCATCAGTGGTTTATCCAGCATCATCTTAATTGTTTTAAGTACAGTTGACTTTCAGTTCCAAGCTCAGTTTGTTTCCATTTCCTTAAGGTCATTTCTCAGAATTGTGGCCCCTTATGTCATGAGTACCATCTGGTCATCGTGTAGTTAACGTCTCCGCCTAGAATTTCAGTATCTATAAGACACCTGACAGGATATGGCTCTTAATATTATCTATAGGCTTTGAGAAAGAACTAAAGGTCCTTGACTATGCTTAATGACTACGTTATTATTATTTGATCTCCTTTGACTGTTTTCAGAAGAGAACAGAACATTTCATTGAAATGTTCTCATTTCTCTAATTAAACTTAGTCCTTGGCTAATGTTTTTCCATAAACAAAAAGCAGGCAGAGGACATGGGGGGCAAGGACCAGAAGGTCCCATTCTGTTTCAATCTGATTGCAAAAGATCAACCTTCAAAAGTGTTCTGTGGAGTGAATAACTGATAGATGTGCCTGTGACCTCCATGGGTCATCTATTTGCGTTCATTTAATTTTGTTATTTTCTTGGCTTCTCTAGTCCTTTAAGTTTGTAATTATCAGTCTAGAGGGGTGGGTGATCTGCACTTCCTTCAGGGAATCCTCCAGAAATACTCTTTATCTGATTCAAGCTTTTGATAAACATTTGGTGTAGTGACATCAAAGTAATATGCTCTGAGAAGTGTCTTGAATACACATTATACATTGCTGATTGAGCAGTGCTAATCCTATGTTCTTGATTTGGGAAGCAGATAACTTACTCCAGTCTATGACTTGATTTTTCACTTTCTGATATATTGATATGTTTTCAAGCAAATATTTTCCATTATTTTGTAGAATGTTCCATCAGTTTTAATTTTTAAATAGAATTGTCACACTGTAACCATGAAATAAACACAATAAACTGTACAAAGGCAAAAGCCATATAAATAGAATAACAAAAAATATTTTACTACAAAGTAAGATTTATAAAAGTTTTCAGAAAAGCCATATAAAATGGTTACAGGCTTTTTCTTGACAGCAGAGTCACAGTGTTATTAGTGAGGGCTGTGATGTTTGTTTAATGTTCCCATTTTGGTTCAATCAACTTTGTCTGTCTACAGTGTCTGAATAAAGTTAGATTTGGATAGAGAGTATATATCTAAAGAACTGGTTAGCTGCTTTAACCAGTGCAATTAGATCACCAAAAAAAGGGGGAAAGGAGCCCATAAAATTAAAACTACCTCCCCACACCAAAAAAAATAAAAACACCCACACCCCTGCAGCTAACCCTGACAACTTCCTTCATTTCCGGTGCTTTATACTTAAACCAAGATGGGGGAAATAAATAAAAGCAGAACGGGGCCCTGCTTTTAAAAGTTTGTCAACAGTTTTGATGATACTTCTAACCTCTGCTCATGTTTCACAACAGTGAATCAGGACAAGACATAGATTAATCAGCGAAGGACTGAAGCTTTCTGGGCTTGTATTCTGCAATGTTTGTAAGACTGTATTCATTAAATGCAAACAAAAAAGGAGGAAGTCTTGGCAGAACAGAAGTGATGCACACTTGGTGATTGGGTCAATGTAAATACTATTCATGGCATATATAGTCCATACTCTCTGTCTGTATCTGTGGCTTGGGCTTCATTGCTCTTCCACTGCTTTACTACATCATCTGCTAATGAATCATCTGGATTGGGAGCATTTAACAAAGCCTGGATAGATGGCAGAACTGTTTGGATCTTCAGTACTAGGGACCACTTATACAAAATATCTAAACTTACTCTTCCCAACTTGTCTACATCAGGATGATAAATTTTGGTCATGAAATGTACGTTAGGAGCTACCATTGGGTATTCTTCTGGAAGAAATAGTTCAAATTTAAAAGTCCCTCCCTCGAAAGCGGAATCCTGAGGGCCAGCAACGAGCATGTGAAAATAATGGGCATTACTTTCATCTAGTTCTACTTTAATACCGGAAACTGGTTCTGCCAGCAGACTCTGGGTTTCCTTGATAACCCTGCAGGGCAGCCTAGCCATCTTGTCATATCCCGAGTTCAGCCTCTGGTCTTGAAGTAGAAGTTTAAAATTTCAATTTATTTTATTTTAATTTATCCTGTTTGTCAGTCTTTTCCTTTATAATTTGTGCTTTTTGCATCTTGTCAAAAAACAAAACTATCCTTTCCAACTCTGGAAATATAAAGATACAGCAGATCCACAGCGGATCCTTATTATTTGCAGGTTCTGTATTTGCGAATTCACCTACTCTAAAAATCTGTGTGTAACCCAAAAGTAATGTTTATGGTGGTCATATGCAAAGGAGCAATTATGTGGGGTTGTACGTGTTCCCAGCTGTGGTGGGACAAAGTGATGGTCTGCCTTCTTGTGTCGTGCTCATGCTATGAACAAGTCACCTCTTTGAGGGATATTTAGTGCTGTGTTTTTTTAATTTGTGTGCTTTTTGTTGGTTATCTTGCTATTTAAAATAGCCCCAAATATAGTGCTGAGGTGCTATCTAGTTTCCTTGAGTGCAAGAAGGTTGTGAGGTGCCTTAAGAAGAAAATGCATGTATTAGATAAGGTTTTCTCAGGCCTGAGTTACATTGCTGCCGTGAGTTCAGTGTTAAGGAATCAATTAAATATATTACGAGGTCTCCTTAAACAGAAGCACACTCAGAACAAGGTGACATTATTGATTGACAGAAATGAGTAACCGTAGGCTCGCAAGGACTAAACTCTGTATTTCCTGGAGGAGTAAACTTCAGTATTCACTAATTCATTATATAGCGATTATGTAACTAGGCAAATAAGATCAACTGTATTCTCAAAAAGTTCCTAATTTCATAGAGCTTAGTTCTATTCTTAGGATTTGATTGCTTCCTTTTTGGTTTTCAGTCATTTTATGTGTATTTCCTTTATGGCCACTTTCTGTTTCTGTCCTGCTGTATTTGGAGTTCGTGAGGTAGAATTGTTTGTTTCTTGTACGTGCAGACTAGGACAGGTTGGATTGTTCACTCAGGGGCTTTGCATTTTTTTATTGTGAACTCATTATTAGCAGGGCTTACATAGATATATGTATTTCCCCCCCACCCTGGGAAAAATCTCATGGTGTTTGGGATGTAGAAGTATCTCTTCAGAGAAGTTTTTGGTTTTGGCTTCTGCTTTGTGTCCCAGGAGTATCACTGCTTGAGGAATAATTTTTTTTTATTTTTTTAATTGGTTTTGCCATACATTGTCATGATATCACCATGGGTTTACATATGTTTCCCCTCCGGAACCCCTCTCCCTCCTCCCTCCCCCCTGGGAAATCTCGCTGCACCAGTCCCGAGCATCAATCCTGGGCTGGCGATTGATTAGACACATGACAATTAACATGCTTCAATGCCCTTCTCCCATATCATCCCACCCTTACCCTCATCCTCAAAGTCCACGAGTCTATTCTATACATCTGCATTCCTTTTGTTGTCTCGCATGTTGGGTTCTCGTTACCGTCTTTCTAAATTCCATATATATGCGTTAATATACTGTATTGTTGTTTCTGCTTCTGGCTTACTTCACTCTGGATAATGGGCTCCAGTTTCGTCCATCTGAGTAGGATTGCTTCAAATGAATTTTTTTTTAATGCTGAGTAATATTCCATTGTGTATATGTACCACAGCTTTCTTATCCATTCATCAGTTGATGGGCATCTAGGTTGCTTCCATGTCTTGGCTATTGTAAACAATGCAGCGATGAACATTGGGGTACACGTGGCTCTTTCAATTCTGGTTTCCTCGGTGTATATGCCCAGCAGTGGGATTGCTGGGTCATATGGCAGGTCTATTTGCAGCTTTTTAAGGAACCTCCACACTGTTTTCCATAGTGGCTGTACTAGTTTGCATTCCCACCAACAGTGTAAGAGGGTTCCCTTTTCTCCACATCCTCTCCAGCATTTATTGCTTGTAGACTTTTGGATGGCAGCCATTCTGACTGGTGTAAAGTGGTACCTCATTGTGGTTTTGATTTGCATTTCTCTGATAATGAGTGATGTTGAGCATCTTTTCATGTGTTTGTTAGCCATTTTTATATCTTCTTTGGAGAAATGTCTGTTAAGTTCTTTGGCCCACTTTTTAATTGGGTTGTTTATCTAAGCATACGACCAGAAACTATAAAACTCCTAGAGGATAACATAGGCAAAACACTCTCTGCCATAACCCAAAACGGGATACTCCATTACCCACCTCCCAGAATATTGGAAATAAAAACACGAATAAACAAATGGGACCTAATTAAAATTAAAAGCTTTTGCACAACAAAGGAAACTATAAGCAAGGTGAAGAGACAGCCTTCAGAATGGGGGAAAATAATAGCCAATGAAGCAACAGACAAACAATTAATCTCAAAAATATACAAACAACTCCTGCAGCTACATTCTTGAGGAATAATTCTACCGTGGCTTTTTCGTCTGGAGTTTCTGAACTATGTGGGTAGAGTAAAAGCAATGTGAATTGTAGTCCTATGGTTTTGAATTCTCGGAGAGCTTTTCTTCCCCCCCCCCCCAAACCCCCCCAAACCTCCGTCCTGTGGTCTCTCTTATTTTTAAATCTTTACATTAATAGAATAGTCTTTTAAAGGTCTTGGCTTTATAGAAAGTTCTCATTTCCAATTCTAACCTCCCAAAGCTTCATTCACTACCCCTCTGTAGGAATTAACACCAAAGCCCTGGATGCTAGAGACAAATACCCCCTACTGAAGCACTCACCCCTGTGCTTTTTCACTTCCGTCTTTGTTTTTGGCACCTGGGGATTTGCTTTTATTTTTTGTGAGCTTAGCTGTACATTTAAATGTAATTGTTACATTTTACTCAGTACTTCTAGGTAAATATAATAAAAGAATCTTCAGATTGTCCACCATAATGCTGGAAGCTAGTACTTAGACATTTTGTATCCACTGCTATTTGTTAATAATCTTGAGACGTCATATTTTTACCTGGACAGTGTTCATAATAACCCATGGTGCTTGAATTATGCTATATGTGTCATTTTTACTGGGTCTCAGTTTTTAAACTCTGGTAGAACTCTTTCTAAATAAATAATTTTCTTCTTTACTGTTTTTCTTTTGAACAGAAATGGAATCATGTTATACACTTTTTTGTCCTTCCACCTTTCCTCCTCTAACATAAACAAGGCCCTAACCTCCCTTCTCTGTCACTCAGGGAAGCCATGTTAACCTACTATATGGTCTTCCATATTTTTATTTATTCCATATAGACCTATATAGGGGGCTTGCCAGGTGGTAGTAGTGAAGAATCCTCCTGCTGATGCAGGAGACATGGGTTCGATCCCTGGGTCAGGAAGATCCTCTGGAGAAGAAAATAGAAACCTAATCTAGTATTCTTGCTGGGAAATCCCATGCACAGAGAAACCTGGCAGGCTACAGTCCATAGGGGTCACAGAGTTGGATACAACTGAGAATACACACACACAGACCTATATAGAGTTATATATGTCATCAGATATATATTTATACATATATTTATATATACAGTAATATATAGTCATAGTGGTTTATTATATGCTGTATAAAATGGTATTTTAGTATTCATTATTTTCTGCATTCTGCATTTCTCAACCAATAACATCTAGTTGAGATCCCTATAAACTGTAATGGCTCTAATTCTTTTTCTTTTTGAATGTATAAATCATGAGTGTAATGCTTGGTGAATTTCCAGTGAATACACCCATGTAACCAGCACCCAAATCAAGAAACAGAACACTACCAGTGTCCCAGAATCCCCCTCACACTTCCTTCCATATACCCGACTCTACCCCCACCTGGCACTAACCATTATCCTGACTTGGAACAGCACAGATTTTCTTTTAAGACTGTTTATGCTTTATATAAATGGAACCTTTAGTACATACTCCTTTTTTTTTTTTTTTAGTACATACTCCTTTTTAATGACATACTTATGACATTTGGAATGTATGGAGTTACAGTTCTTGCTGATTACTGTATGATTTCCTATTGTGTGAATATATTGGAATTTATCCATTCTACTTCTGATAGGCTTTACGGTTATTATGGACAGTGCTGCCATGAATGTTTTTGAGCATTAATTTATTTTTCTTCTTATTCTTACTAATGTATTATAGTTCAGTGCTATGAAAGTGGCTTCTCAGGTGGCACTAGTGGTAAAGAACCTGTCTGCCAGTGCAGGAGATGTAAGAGATGTGGATTCAATCCCTGGGTTGGGAAGATCCCCTGGAGAAGGGCATGGCAACCCACTCCAGTATTCCTGCCTGGAGAATCCTTATAGACAGAGGAGCCTGGTGGGCTGCGGTCCATAGGGTCACACAGAGTTAGACACGACTGAAGCGACTTAGCACACATGCACACTATGAAGGATCACCCTTTATTCAGCCATCCTGCTTTTTAATAGGTGTTTACTTTGTTTCCAGCTCTTGACCACTCAGGTAAAGCTGCAATAAATATTGAATGTATGTTCCTACGTAGGAGTACTAATCCACCCCTCCTAAAGGGATACTGCCAGAAGTCTAATTGCCGGTTAATATAGTAATTGTTTTTTGTTAAAATTAAAGGTTGCTGTATTGTTGTTGTCTAGTCACTAAGTTGTGTCCAACTCTTTTGCAACATTGGCTTTCAGAAAGTCTTTGGCAGTGCTGTTTCCCTCAGCAGTGTATGAAAATTCGCTTTTCCTCATCTCTACTAGCATTAGATGTTACAGTTCTATGTTTTATGAATCTGAGTATAAAATGACATCATATAAGTAATTTATATCCCCTAACTACTAAAGAATTTGAGCATCTTTTCATGTGTTCTGGCTTGCTCTTCTATGAATTGTATATTCATGTTTTAGGGGGGCTTACTTTTCTTTGGGGCTCTTCATCCTTTTCTTGTTTTTTAAAATTTTTCTTTTTTTCTCGTCATCCTTTTCTTATCAATTTGTAAGATATTTTTGTATAGTATAGAAATTAAACTTGTCATCTGTCTTACAAATTCTTATCTATATCTGTTGTCTTTTGACTTTGTTCATGTACCTTTGCCATAAAAGAAGGTTTTATATTTTAAGTAGTAAATCTATCTATCTTTGGTCTTATAACCTCTAAACTTGCAGAAGGTCTTTCCAGTCTCTCTAGATGGTACATCTACTCTATTGGATTTTCTTGCCAAGGTTTTAATTTTTAGCATCTAAGTCTTTATATCCAGGAATTTATGTTTACATATATATGTGGTCTATTTGTATATTCTTCCATATGGATACCTTGTTATTCCATCCTCATTTATTGAATAACCTTTGCTTTTCCTGCTGAATTGAATGACCACACTTGGATACTAATCTCTCAAATATACTGGTATTTAACTCCAGATTGTCTAGATGTTACCGTTAGTTAATCTATTTTTATACTAATATTATGTTGACCTAATTTTTGTGACATTATAGAATCCCCTGATATCTGGTAAGGCAAGTCACACTTCACTGTTCTTTTCGTAGTTGTTTAACTATTATCAGACAATTATTTCTCTATATGGACTTTAAGTTAGTTTTCTACAATTCTAAGAAAAGCCCTATTATGATTCTAATTGAAGTGAAATTTATATTATCACGTTTGGGAAATGTTACATTTTTAATGATACTAAATATTCCTAAGAACAATTATAACTTTCTATTTGTTCATAAATAGTTTTCTTTCTTTTAATAGGATATTTTAAGTTTCTTTTTATGAGTCTAATGTTTCTTACATTAAATATATCCCTAAATATTTTATCATTTTTGGCCACTATTATAAATGAAAAACTTATCCCCATTTGCATTTCTAGGTACTTATTGTTAGAGTAAAAAAAATTCAATGTATTATTGTTATATATCTGATATCCAGCCTTCTTACAAAATATTATTAATTTAAAAAGTTTTTTGATAGCATCTCTTGGGTTTTAGGGGTAGATAATTATAGTATCAATAAACAGATCTGATTTATATATTTTCACTCAAAGCTACCAGAGATAGGAAGCAAAAATACAGAATGCCAAGTTAAATATAATTTCAGATAAACAATGAGTAATTTTTTAGAATAATTATGTCTAGAAATATATATTGCATGGGACATAGTTATCCTAAAAGTGTATTCACTGTTCATTAGAAATTCACATTTAACTGGATGTTCAGTATTTTTCTGGCAAACCTACTTTTTTCCCAAAGGTTATACCTGTTTTATTTTCTTTACATATTGCATTTGATGACGCTTCTAAGAGTGATTCCGATCCCAGGTTGCATTAACATCAACCAGGAAGCTTTTTAAAAAGTTCTAGTGCCAGACTTCTATGGTCAGAGATTGAATTGGTATATATTTCGGAAACCTTTCCAGATGATTCTTTATGGGCATCCAGGGTTGAGAACCACTATAGCCCTAAAACAGTGTTAAATAATAATGGTATTGGTGTGCATCCCTGTCTCCACCTTGATTTTAATGAAATATTTTCAGTGTTTTGACATTTGAGATAATTTTTGTTGTTGGTTTTGAAATAAACATCCTTAGTTTTCATGTATTCCTATTTTCCTTCAAGTTTTTATTAGGAATGGCTGCTCTTATTTTTATTGTATTTTATACATTTATTTGGCTGCAGTGGATCTTAGTTGCAGCACACAGGATCTTTGTTGCATTATGCAGAATCTTTTCATTGCAGCCCACAGACTCCAGTTGTGGCACACGGGCTTGGTTACATTATGGCATGTGGGATCTTCCTCAACCAAAGATCAAGCCCATGTCCTCTGCATTGGCAGGCAGATTCCTAAGCTCTGGACCACCAGGGAAGTCCCTGGGATATGGCTGCTTTTGGCATCTATTGGTATGCTTCTATTTTCTTTCTCGGTTTATCAATACAAAGACTCATATTAATAGATTTCTTCATATTGAAACACTTTGTGATTTTTAAAATTTCATATCTAAGTCTATTTGCTAATCTGTTTTTAGGATTTGTATTTATATTTATAAATGAATTTGAGGTTGAGAATTTGTTGTTTTTGAAATTAGCTTTGTCTGGTTTTGGTATTTAAAGTATGCTGGCTTTGTAAAATGAATTTGTAAACCTTATCTTTAAAAAATTTTTTTATTTCTTTATACTTTAAATTATGAAAGTATGATGACACATTTACAGGAGACTTGCAAAACACAGAACAAAGTTACATATAGTTCCACTATATATTGCAATTATTTTTAAGTAGATAAAGTAAGATTTTTAGTTGGAGTTTCAATATCAAACTCTCAAAAATTAATAGAATAGACAGAAAAGTTGAAGCGTATAGTAGACCTGAAAAGCACTGTGAACCAGTTCAACATAAGTAAGATTTATATAGTTTTCACACAACAGCAGGGTACAAATTCTGTTCAAGTTCCTATACACTATAAACCAGGAGAAACTGAAACATCCAGGGACATAAAACAAGGTGCAAAATTTCATTATCTAAAGATACTGAAATTATGTTAGAAATCAATATCAAACAATACTTGAATATATCCCACTTATTTTCAAGTGCTATGTGAAATTTACCAAGAGAAATCTTTGACTTAGCTATTGAAAGCCTTGGTAAAGTTAAAAGACTGGAAAAAAAAACACAGGATGATTGCCGAGAAGAAAGCATTTATTTATTTTGTAGGATTCAAATTCTGTTCAAGTTCCAATAAACTGTAAACTAGGAGACAGTGGAACATATCTGGGGACATAAAGTGCAAAAATTTCATGATGTACAGGTATTGAAATCATACAGAGTCTGTTCTCTTATCTCTGTGTAATTCTGTTAGAAATCAGTATCAAAAGATTTTGAAAATAACCCGCGTATTTTCAAGTGCAATGTGATATTTACCAAGAGTGATCTTCAACTTAGCCATCAAAAGCCTCAATAAAGTTAAACTGAAAAAAACAGACAGTGGTTGCAGAGAAGAAAGCATTTAAATGAGAAATAAGCATCAAAATGAGAAGTTAATATTAAAGATACTTTAAACAAAATCCCATGTATTTGAAAATTAAATGTCCACTTATAAATGATGGGTGTATCTAAAAAGCCATAACAAAATTAGAAAATAATTGTAACAGAATAAAAATGAAAAGAGAACTTGTCAGAATTCGTTGCATGCATCTGAAGCTGCTCAGTGCAACTAAATACAATGTGGACTCTTGAATAAGATAAAAAAGCAAATAATGGATGATAGTATAAAATATTGTGAAATTAGGACAAAATCTGTATTTTAGTTATTAATATATCACATGTAAATTTCTTGGTTTTTTTTTTTACAACATAGTATTTCTTTATATTCTCAGAATTGGATTAGAAGTTTTAAGTCTCATTTAAATTAAAAAATCACTAAGATACTAAACTTTCTAGACTTTTAGCAGTAACACTAGATATCAAAATAAATGGAACTATATCAAAGTTTTGAGTCAATATAAATTAGAAATCTAGCATTCTGTTCACACTTAATCAAACAAGTGGAACCAAAATGTCCTCTAAGTTTTTTGGTAGGCAAAAATTCATAAGTTTTCTAATATATATTTATTATACATACTATATATGTATACAAAAGCTTTTCTACTATACTTGATAAAGGCTTTAGAAAGAACAGTAGAAAAATGAGAAGGATAAATGGAAAAACAAATTAAATGAGAGCACTGAATATGAAATAGAAAAAGTGAAATAAAGTAGATGTAAAATATCATCATGTAGTCTAGTTGTTTTTAAACATGGCTGCTCATTAGACTCACATCTGGAGCTTTGGAGAAAGAAAAACAATACTTGGGGGGTTTTATACTTTTCAAAAAATTCCAAGATAGTTCTAATGTGCATGTGGATTTTAAAAAATGATTACAGGTTTTTCTATTAAGTGGTAGTTTTAGTGATGCAGAATTCCAGTGTTAATATTTTCTGTTGTCCCATCATGATACAGTGGTATTAAAATGAATAATAGTTGCATAATCACAGTAGTTGGAGAAGGGCATGGCAACCCACTCCAATACTCTTGCCTGGGGAATCCCATGGACAGAGAAGCCTAGCAGTCTACAGTCCATGGGGTCGCAGAGTCAGACACGACTGAGTGACTAAACAACAACAGCAAATCACAATAATAAAAGATGGTTTATCAGTTTCCACAGTCAATAGCCATTCAAAAATAAAAGATAATTGCAAGCCATAATGAAAACATGATTAACCTAACAATATAAAATAATTACATACAATTTGGGAGGTTAAGTAGAGTGATGTGGTAAGGAGAAGTGAATACATGCAGATGTTTTCGTCCACCCAGCCAGTCTGTGTGATTTGGTGATACATTTAATCCATTTACATTTAAGGTAATTATCGATATATATGATCGTATTACCATTTTCTTAATTTTTGGAGTTTGTTTTTTGTAAATCTTTTCCTTCTCTTGTGTTTCCTGCCTAGAGAAGTTCCTTTAGCATTTGTTATAATAAAGCTGGTTTGATGGTGCTGAATTATCTTAACTTTTGCTTGTCTATAAAGCTTTTGATTCTCTGTCAAATCTGAACAAGAGTCTTGCTGGGTAGAGTAGCCTTGGTTGTAGTTTCTTCCCTTTTATCACTTTAAATATATCATGCTATTCTCTTCTGGCTTGTAGAGTTTTCTGTTGAGAAATCAGCTGATAACTTTATGGGAGTTCCCTTGTATATTATTTGTCGTTTTTCCCTTGTTGCTTTTAATATTTCATCTTTGTCTTTCATTTTTGTCAGTTTGATTGCTACGTGTCTTGATGTGTTCCTCTTTGGGTTTATCCTGCCTGGAACTCTCTGTGCTTCTTGGACTTGGGTTGACTATTTCCTTTCCCATGTTAGGGAAGTTTTCAGCTGTTACCTCTTCAAATATTTTCTCAGGTTCTTTCTCTCTTCTCCTTCTGGAACCCTTATAATGCAAATGTTGGTGCTTTTAATGTTGTCTCAGAGATCTCTTATGTTGTCTTCATTAAAAAATTTTTTTTATTCTATATTCTGTTTTGTGGCAGTGATTTCCACCATTCTGTCTTCCAGGTCACTTATCCATTCTTCCACCTCAATTATTCTGCTATTGATTCCTTCCAGTGTAATGTTTGTCTCTGTTTGTTTGTTCTTTAGTTCTTCCAGATCTTTGGTAAACATTTCTTGCATCTTTTCCCTTCTTTTTCTGAGATCCTAGATTATCTCCACTGTTATTATTCTGAATTCTTTTTCTAAATTTAGTTTTTCTGGTGTTTTATCTTGTCCCTTCATCCTGGACATAACTCTGCCTTTTCATTTAGATTAATTTTTTTGTGATGTGCTTTTCACTCTGGCAGCTGCAGGATTGTGATTCTTCCTGCTGCTTCTGTCTGTCCTCTGGTGGATGAGGCTGAGGCTTCTGTAAGCTTCCTGATGGGAGAGACTGGTGGTGGGAAAAGCTGGGTCTTACTCTGGTGGGCAACGCCATGCTCAGTAAAACTTTAATCCAATTATCTGCTGATGGTTGGGGCTGCTTCTTCCTTCTTAGTTGTTTGGCCTGAGGCAACCCAGCCCTGGGGTCTACAGGGTGTATGATCCAGTTAATGGCGACCTCCAAGAGGGCTCACACCAAGGACACCTCTCAGGACTGGTGCGCTCCCATCCTCATGGTGGACCACTGTCCACCCAGACCTCTGCAGGAGACCCTCCAACACTAGTATGTAGGTCTGGTTCAGTTTCCAATGGGGTCACTGCTCCTTTCCTCTGGGTCTTGATGCAGGCAAGATTTGGTTTGTACCCCTTGAGACTGGAGTCTCTGTCTCCCTGTCACCCCCTCAATCCCTCCCCATCCCATGGAAGTGCTATAAACAAATCCCTCTGGCCTTCAGGGTCAGATTCCCTGGGCATTCTCAGTCCCTTTGTCCAATCCCCAGGCTGGGAAGCCAGACATGGGGCTCAGAGCCTTCACAACAGTGAGAGAACTTCTTTGGTATTGTTGTTCTCCAGCTTATGGGTCCGCCACCTGGCCAGTATGGGATTTGATTTTATCATGATTGTGCCACTCTTACCATCTCATTGAGGCTTCTCCTTTGTCTTTGGACTTGGGAAAACTTTATTTGATGGGTTCCGGCGTCCTCCTATTTGATGGTGGTTTCAACAACTAGTTGTGATTTTGGTGCTCTTGCAGGAGGAAATGAGTGCATGTTCTTCTCAGCCATCTTGAAACAATCTCCCTTTTCTTTTTTCCCCACTGCCTAAAATAGTTAAATTTTTGCTACTCAAAGTGGAGTCCATGGACCAATAGCATCTGCCTCATCTGGGAACTGGCTAGAAATTCAGAGTCTTGGGTCCAGTGGACCTACTGGATTCAAATCTGCATTTTGATAGGAGCCACACATCATTTGTGTATACATTCAGTTAGAGAGAAGCAGGTACAAAGAACAGCAGATCCATTTTTCCCCAAAACTCATTTGTGGTCTGTGTGGTCTTGGTGCATTTTTCATGGTAGACAGCTACTCTGCAACCTCATCCATGGTAATTGATCTTAATAGGTTAATCTGTTTTGCTGGCTTCAGTTTTGCAAAGAAATCATCCATTTCCTATACATTGTTTACAATTACATGTTACTGTTTCTTTTTTTTTTTTTTAATTTTCTTTCCTTTATTGTGTTGGTTTTGCCATACAATGACATGAAACCGTCCTGGGTTTACATATGCTCCCCCTCCAGAACCCCCCTCCCCCTTCCCTCCCGACCCCCCCCCCCCCCACCCCAGACATCTCGGTGCACCAGCCCCGAGCATCAATCCTGGGCTGGCGATTGATTTCACATATGTTAATTAACATGTTTCAATGCCATTCTCCCATATCATCCCCCCCTTGCCCTCTTCCACAGAGTCCACGAGTCTGTTCTATACATCTGCGTTCCTTTTGCTGTTTCTTATAGTTTTATTTTTTGGCCATGCCGCTTATGGGATGTTAGTTCCTTGACCAGGGATTGAACCTGGGACTTCGGCAATGAAAGCATGATGTCCTAATCACTGGACTGCCAGGGAATTCCGTCATAGCTCTTTTAATTTCTACTGAAAGATTTTCTCACCTTTCTTATTACTCTGTTGTGAACTTCTGCTGCTTCCTTTTCCCCTTGATCCGCCTTGCAAGACCTTGTTGTTTGTCTTTTCTAAGTTCCAGCTTTTACATTCAATTTTCCTTTCAACTATTTTGGGGGAGGGGTACTTGTTCACTCTTTGCGCTTTTACCAGTACTGATTTTCTCTTCTGATTTCTCTGGGTTTAGTACTTTGCTATTTTTTTTTTTTCTGATTTCTTAATGTTGGTAAAGGTCCTTCATTTTTGACATTTTTTTACAATAATGAAGACATTTAAGGCTATAAAATTTCCTTTAAACCCTGCTTTCACTGTATCCTGTAAATTTTAGTATGAAATGTTCTCTTTTTCATTAGGTTCTAGGCAATAATTCCCCTTTTAATATCCTCTTTAAGGGGTTCCTAGTAGAATGTTTTTCTTTCTACATTTAAAATAGTCTATATTTTAAAGTGTGACTGTTTCATTATTCCTTAAAGATTTAGTGAGATTTTCTTTGTGGCCATGTACCTGACCTACTTCTGTGTTTCATGTACATAGAAGTGAAATGTATATTTTCCATCTGAAGAATGTCAGGCTCTCTATGTATTTGTTACCCCAAATTGTTAGTTGTATCAATCACCTCATCCATGCTTCTGCTAACTTTTTGCTTCTTAGATGTATAAAATTTCTGAAAGTGGTGAATTGAAGCATTCCTCTAACACTGCATTTTTATTATATTCTATTTGCATTTCTATAGTGTTTTTTTGCCTAGTGATTTTGGCATCTGTGTTACATAATAGACATAAATGTACAAAGATTCAGATGAGTTCAGTCACTCAGTTGTGTCTGACTTTGCGATTCTATGAACCGCAGCACAGGCCTCCCTGTCCATCACCAACTCCCGGAGTCTACCCAAACCCATGTCCATCACCAGCCATGGCTGGTGATGCCATCCAGCTATCTCATCCTCTGTCGTCCCCTTCTCCTCCTGCCCCTAATCCTTCCCAGCATTGGAGTCTTTTCCAATGAGTCAACTCTTCACATGAGGTGGCCAAAGTACTGGAGTTTCAGCTTCAACATCAGTCCTTCCAATGAACTCCTAGGACTGATCTCCTTTAGGATGGACTGGTTGGATCTCCTTGCAGTCCAAGGGACTCTCAAGAGTCTTCTCCAACACCACAGTTCAGAAGCATCAATTCTTCGGCGCTCAGCTTTCTTCACCATCCAACTCTCACATCCATACATGACTACTGGAAAAACCACAGCCTTGGCTAGATGGACTTTGTTGGCAAAGTAATGTCTCTGCTTTTTAATATGCTGTCTAGGTTGGTCATAACTTTCCTTCCAAGGAGTAAGCGTCTTTTAATTTCATGGCTGCAGTCACCATCTGCAGTGATTTTGGAGCCCAAAAAATAAAGTCTGACACTGTTTCCCCATCTATTTCTCATGAAGTGATGGGACCAGGTGCCATGGTCTTAGTTTTCTGAATGTTGAGTTTTAAGCCAACTTTTTCACTCTCCTCTTTAACTTCCATCAAGTGACTCTTTTGCTGTCTTGCATATAGGGTTGTCATTACTGTCTTTCTAAATTCAATATATATATACATTAATATGCTATATTGGTGTTTCTCTTTCTGACTTACTTCACTTCTGCTCCAGTTTTATCCACCTCATTGGAACTGACTCAAATGTGTACTTTTTTTTATAGCTGAGTAATATTCCATTGTGTATATGTACCACAACTTCCTGATCCATTTGTCTGCTGATGGACATCTAGGTTGCTTCCATGTCCTGGCTATTGTAAACGGTGCTGCAGTGAACATTGGGGTACACGTCTCTTTCAATTCTGGTTTCCTCGGTGTGTATGCCCAGCAGTGGGATTGCTAGGTCATATGGCAGTTCTATTTCCAGTATTTTAAGGAATCTCCACACTGTTTTCCATAGTGGCTGTACTAGTTTGCATTCCCACCAACAGTGTAAGAGGATTCCCTTTTCTCCACATCCTCTCCAGCATTTATTGTTTGTAGATGTCTTGATGGCACTCATCCTGACTGGTGTGAAATGGTACCTCATTGTGGTTTTGGTTTGCATTTCTCTGATAATGAGTGATGTTGAGCATCTTTTCATGTGTTTGTTAGCCAACTGTATGGCTTCTTTGGAGAAATGTCTGTTTAGTTCTTTGGCCCATTTTTTGATTGGGTTGTTTATTTTTCTGGTATTGAGCTGCATGAGGTGCTTGTATATTTTTAAGGTTAATTCTTTGTCAGTTGCTTTGTTTGCTATTATTTTCTCCCATTCTGAAGTCTGTATTTTCACCTTGCTTATAGTTTCCTTCATTGTGCAAAAGCTTTTAAGTTTAATTAGGTCCCATTTGTTTATTTTTGGTTTTATTTCCATTACTCTGGGAGGTGGGTCACAGAGGATCTTGCTGTGATTTATGTCAGAGAGTGTTCTGCCTATGTTTTTCTTGTAAGAGCTTTATAGTTTCTGGTCTTACATTTAGATCTTTAATCCATTTTGAGTTTATTTTTGTGTATGATGTTAGAAAGTGATCTAGTTTTATTCTTTTACAAGTGGTTGACCAGTTTTCCCAGCACCACTTGTTAAAGAGATTGTCATTTCTCCATTGTACATTTTTGCCTCCTTTGTCAAAGATAAGGTGTCCATAGGTGCTTGGATTTATCTCTGGGCTTGTTATTTTGTGCTGTTGATCTATATGTCTGTCTTTGTGCCAGTACCATACTGTCTTGATGACTGTGGCTTTGTAGTATAGTCTGAAGTCAGGCAGGTTGATTCCTCCAGTTCCATTCTTCTTTCTCAAGATTGCTTTGGCTTTTGTGTTTCCATACAAATTGTGAAATTATTTGTTCTAGTTCTGTGAAAAATACCATTGGAAGCTTGATAAGGATTGCATTGAATCTATAGATTGCTTTGGGTAGTTTACTCATTTTCACTATATTGATTCTTCCAATACACGAACATGGTATATTTCTTCATCTATTTGTGTCATCTTTGGTTTCTTTCATCAGTGTTTTGTAGTTTTCTATATATAAGTCTTTTGTTTCTTTAGGTAAATTTATTCCTGAGTATTTTATTCTTTTTATTACAATGGTGAATGAGATTGTTTCCTTAATTTCTCTTTCTGTTTTGTTATTATTATTGTATAAGAATATAAGGGATTTCTGTGTATTAATTTTATATCCTGAAACTTTACTGTATTCATTGATTAGCTCTAGTAATTTTCTGGTGATATCTTTAGGGTTTTCTATGTAGAGGATCATGTCATCTGCAAACAGGGAGTGTCTTACTTCTTTTCCAATCTGGATTCCTTTTATTTCTTTTTCTTCTCTGATTGCTGTGGCTAGGAATTCCAAAACTATGTTGAATAGTAGTGATGAAAGTGGACACCCTTGTCTCATTCCTGGTTTTAGAGGAAATGCTTTCAGTTTTTTACCTTTGAGGATAATGTTTGCTCTGGGTTTGTCATATATGGCTTAATTTTCTCCTTACCTCTGCTATTCCTGCTTTCTTCTTTTTTGTATTTCTGTGATATGTTTTTGGCATTTTATTTTCAATCTTTGTAATTTTATTTTATGTTTTTCTTCTAAGCGGCATATACCTGCCTTTTTATTTTTAACTGTCTTTTTTAAAAAAATTATTTATTTTTCTTTATATTATCGTGTTGGTTTTGCCATATTTAACTCTGTCTTTTATTGGGTGAATTCAGTGTAATTAACTTTGAACTGTTAAACTAGATTTTACTTTACTCATCTTACTTTGTGTTTATTTATTAAATTGTTTTATTCTTTTTTTCTAATTTAAGTTGCCACTCATTACATTTCCCCCCTTATTGATATCTACTTTGGATAAAGAGATATATAGATATTTATTTATTTCTTTTTGATTGTGCTGTGTTTTTGTTGATTTGTGTGGGCTTTTCTCTAGTTAGAGTGAGGCTTCTCCTGTTGTGGAGCATGGGCTCTAAGATGCTCAGGCTTCACTAGTTGTGGCTCTTGGGCTCCTCAATGCAGTCTCATTAGTTGTGGCTCACTGACTCAGTTGCCCCACAGCATGTGGAATCTTCCTGGATCAGGGATTGAACCAGTGTCCCTTGGCATTGCAAGGTAGATTCTTTACCACTGGACCAACAGGGAAGCCTGGTAAATAGACTTTTAATGGAACTTAAAGGTGTATAAGTTTTGTCTTATTTTTAAGTCTTTTACAGGGTTTGAAGTGACAAAGTAGCAGAGATAAATTCCACATGATGTCTTTTTTACTCTAATCCAAGTGATCTTTCCACAATACCAGAGATTGAGAGCAAAGCCAAGAATTTGTAACTGAATAAACATGGCTTATGCTTAGGTCAGCTTAGAGTCAGGGTCTGTTCCTATCTCTTAGGGTACATCCGTGAGGTATGTGCATGTCTAATGAGTGAGAACTGAGCATCCTGAGTGGGAAGGGTGGCTCCACAAGCTTGGTATGGTGAGTACTGCAGGCCTGTTGGCTGTGTTCTCCAGGAGGATCCTTAGGAAGGCTCTGGATTTCCTCCCTTGTAGAAGTACTTCGTGAGACCCTGAGCATCTTAGGGCAGGGCAGAGCTTTGGCCTGTATGTCTAAATGTCTAGAAAAGTGATAGTCTAGGCCCTATGTTGCTTTGGATTGTCACCAAGGGGTGAGGGCCCCAAGTTATCAGAGTGGGTAGTCTGCCTTGGGCATAGGCTGAAGGCCCTGACCCCAGCAACAGCTATTAGGTCCCTTCCTCTTCTTCAGCAGTGTCACCTCCTTGGGTCCTTACCCAACCATTCTCCTTGGGGAGTGGGGGGCAGGGCAGGGGGTGGGCTTAGACTGCCATAGTGGGATTGGAGCCTGTGGCTCCCCTCCTGGGGTCTCTGGACCTCTTGGGAGGGCAGTCATCATAACAGGAGTCCATGAGATGTCATTTTATAAAGCTTTCCTGAGACTGTTCTTGGAGCTCTGGTAAGTCATCTTGGGCCAGTAAAAATGTCACATTTCTTTGCTTTTGGCAGGAATCCCAGCTCCTCAGCTTGGGAACAGTGTTTATTTCTTGCTGCATAGAAACTCCATTTGGCCATTATGTTGGTCTCCAATTAATAAATTAGAGGAGAACAAATTAATTTATCACTTGCAGCATGGTAGATAATATCTTTCAAAGCATAGGGAACATGAGGTACATATTGGGTCTCAGTGGATGAAACAGCTCTTCATTCAAAAGCGGCCAGGGAATCCACAGAGTGGGGGACCCTCCCTCCCTGGCCCCGAGGCCCCTGTGTTTGGTGTGAGGATTCGCATGAGGTGACAGTGCTGGAACTTGCAGCCTGAATGTGAGCTGAGTGATGAGGGTGGTTGCCTCGTGGTGAGGGGACTCTGCCCCCAACCTGGTGGGGCTCAAAGTGGCAGATAGCCCCTCTTCGCCTGGTGTACTGCAAATCTCCCAGCAGGCACAACCTTCTTCCCTCTCCAACAGAGTCAGTGTAGCAGGGCCCTCAGGGAGCATGGGGAAGAGCACCCGATGGGGAGGGGGAGTCAGAAGGGGGCTCTGCCACATTTGGTCGCTCACATCCGTGAGACGCATTTCCTCACCCGCAGCCATCTTGGCCGGACAGGATGCAGGGCAGGCCTGTGGGCTCCCCAGTCTGTACATTCTGCCTCTGCCAGGTTTCTGGCCTGTGGCCATATGTATAGCCTGTGTGGCCCTGCTCCAGGGTCCTGGCAGTGCCCGCAGGTCCGCTGCTGGTGGTGGTGTTGAGAGGTCACACATTAGCATTTCCGCTGAGCCAAGTGCTAAGTACTTCACACATATTACCTCATGAATCTTCACAGCCACCCTAGAGGGAAATATTATTCCCATCACTACTATTTCATAGACAGAGATGAAGCCAGTCAACTCGGGTCACGCGGTGAGTCGGGGGAGGGTGGAAAGGGTTGTGAGGACCTGCCGGGCCTGGAGTGTGGGGACACGGTCTGTGTGTGCTCACTGGGCTGCACTGAGTGCTACCTGTTCTGGAGGCTCAGTTAACCAAAACCTGCGCAAGGACCTGGCGGGTTCGTTTTAACCTGGAGTTTCAACCTTTTGACAAACTTCACTTTAAACAATTGAAATGTTAACACTTGTCAAAATGGCCAGATTTCCCCTCCTTTTCTTTCCTGGTGGCCCGGGACATCCACCCCTGGGGTAGGTCTGCTGTCCTTCCTGGCTGCCCAGTTGGATCCTTAGCAGGCTCGAGGCTTCCCTCAACGAGGGGGAATCAATGTGGGGGATCTGTCAGGGGATCCTGAGCCAAAGTATAAAGACCCCAAATAACCCTAATATAAATGGGGATTCTGAAGCTGTGTGATGCACTTCCACATCATGACTCATGCTCAGCCAAGGTTTCTGCGAACAATATGTTCACAGTCTGATTTAATTATAGCCTCCCCTCCCGGCTGCCTTGCTGAGTCTCCACAGTGCACCCCAAACCTGCTGGCCCGAGAGCTGAAATGATTTTCCACAGGGGCCATGTGTCACATCCCGCACGGTGGGCAGCTCTTGACAGGACACGAGCAAGGAGGATGCCTCCTCCAACAAGCCCGCAAAGCATTGCGCAGGGTTTGCATCTCGGGCTTCCCTTTCATGCAGAGGCTGGAGTTGAGATTCACAAGCATTGGAGCGGAGGTGTCTGGGATGATCGATGGAGGGAGAGAAACAGGATTTAGACAAAGCTCCCTCCTGCCGGGGTGGTGGGAAACCCGACTGCCTGCTGCGTGCGGTGCCTTCCAGCTGCTGCACCCTCCTCCCCCCAATTGGCTCCGGAGCTTCTGCCTTGGAAGGGGATCAGCTCACACAGGGGATGAGCTCCCCCCACCAGTTACATCTTCAATAGCAGACAAAACCAGTAGTTCCCCTACCCCTGCAAAGTGGGAAAGCAATAGAGTGCATTTCAGTGGAAAATGGGACACCTGCCTCCACTACTGAGCATTCAGCGTAATTCACATGAACTGGTGAACTGCCGTCTGTTCCTTAAGTAACTAATGGTGGCAGAGGGACCTAATACCGGGGCTTCAGCGTTGCCTGATAAGACACAGAGCACCGGATTAAATTGGAATCCCAGACAACAAACAATTTTTTAATATAAGCATGTCCCAGATATTAGCCTGTGGCATGCATGTACTGAAAATTGATCCATTGCTTACCTGAAGTTCAAATTTAACTGCCATTCCATGCTTTTATTTGCTAACTTTAGCAACCCTACTCAGCCTTTGCAGTCACACAATTTCTGCTCCTCTGTCCCTCTGCCACTAAGGAGCTCTGAAACTTGGAAAAATGACTTGAGCATTTGGAGCTTCTATTTCTCTTCATGGAAAATGAAAGTAAGAGCAGCGAGGATGGTGCAGGTGAAAGAAAAGCTGAGCGCCTGGCACACACAGGTTGGGGAAGCACAGGAGCACAGTGCCACTCACATCTCCATCACCAGGGCACCCATGTCCCACCCCCTTACCCCTCCCCACTATGTCACTAAATACAGCTGCTTGCCTGTCCTGTCCCCAGAATTGCCCCAGGCTGATGGAGGTCCCCACCTCCCACCTGCATCAGCCAGGCACTTGACTTTAGGAGATGCCTGAAAGATGTTTCCAAGGTCTCTGTGGCCTGGGTCCTTTTAGCTTCAGGCTAACACTACCCTCTCAGGAATCCTCTCTTCCTTCATTAGTTTGTATTAGGGAAGGTCCAGACAGCATCCTCAGGGGCTCCTGGTTCCTGTCAGAATCAGGAGCTGATGTCAGCTGCTCTGTTTGCCCACCTGTGGCTCACTTTCCCTGTCTCCTCACCTGCTCAACAGTGTCAGCTCTGTCTGTCCCCTAGATTGTGTGGAAGAACAGTGATGTTGGTTGCCAACTCAGTACCTGTTCTGCCACCTTCTTTTCTCCGGTTGACCTGCTCGCATCATTGGTCAGGTATGGCCTGCTCCTATTTATTAAATTATTTAGCTAGCTATTTTTAACCATAAGCATATGCAAACCCACTATCCCAAACAAGAGTCAGGACCCCAACACTAACTAAAACACATGGTTTTAGTTACATGGTCCTCAACCGCATCCCATGACCTTCTCACCAACTGACAGAATCTTAAGAAGCCCAAATGCTTTGTTCCTCTCTCCTTTGCTTTTCTAAGGTTTCATATGCATCTGTTCCTAAAATGTGTGTGTGTGTGTGTTGAATTTTTTAAGAAGGGTGTTATGCTGTTTGTAATCTTTTGGACGTTCTGCTATTTTATGAAGATTCATTTATGTCAGTGCATCACACATTCATTCATTCTGAATTCTTTCATTCATTCCAAATCCCTCTGAAAATCCCACCACGAGAAGCTATTCTTTTTTTTTTTTTTTATTTTTTTTTTTTTTTTTTTTTTTTTTTTGTTTTTGCCATACATTGTCATGATATCACCATGGGTTTACATATGCTTCCCCTCCGGAACCCCCCTCCCTCTTCCCTCCCCCCCGGGAAATCTCGCTGCACCAGCCCCGAGCATCAGTCCTGGGCTGGCGATTGATTAGACATATGAAAATTAACATGCTTCAATGCCCTTCTCCCATATCATCCCACCCTTACCCTCATCCACAAAGTCCACGAGTCTATTCTATACATCTGCGTTCCTTTTGCTGTCTCGCATGTTGGGTTCTTGTTACCGTCTTTCTAAATTCCATATATATGCGTTAATATACTATATTGTTGTTTT